>ML795884.1:184929-200774 GCA_009831015.1 Picea engelmannii
ATATAAAGAAGAAGAGGTTTTTACCCTGTATGGGTTTCCTTGGGAAATATTTGTCTCTGTGTTTCTCATATATGTGATTGATGCTGAATGTGCCATTGTTTATTTCCCTGCATTATTGTGATCATCATTGAGTGCCTTGTAAAGATTTTCAAAGAAGCATAATTTTTTAAGCACGGTAAAAACTGATTCACCCCCCCTCTCAGTTGTCCAACACTAGATTCTGACGGTGGAATCTACCATGGCGCATCAGATAGCCAGATAGTACGTAGCTCTTGAGGAGGGATGTTTGGGGTTCCAGGAGGATTTCCAGATCATATCAGAGGAAACCCTTTCGACCCATTACAGAGGAGGCTAGGATGCACATTTCGAGATCGATATCATCAGATTAAGTCAGTGGAATCACTAGGGCGCACTCACAAATTCTAGGAGGTGCACAACCCCCTAAGGGATGATATCCAGAGCTTCATAGGTCACATCTTCAGTCTGACAGTTGCCAGGAGGAGCCTAGGGACTAGGGCGCTCAGTTTGGGATAGTTTCCAGGAGATTTTGTTGAGTATAGCCACCAAGGCGAGTTTTCCAGTATTTGCAGCAGCTGCCGTGAGATTCAATAACTGCATTTTGTAGATCTATTTATGCTTGATAATATCTATCCACATCTTCTATTCACGGGTATTTTGTATTAGTTTCTTTGTATTCCAGTGACGATCCATGAGATATAGCTTAATATTATTTCCTTTATTTCAACATATCATTGTATTTCATGCTTTTTCCCATAATACATACTATTGAGATGGTGTTTGTCCCTTATTTCACATGCATCGTATATACTGCTTAAACATTATATGTATGACACACACATGTGAAAATCACCAAGCATGTTAAATAATCAACTCAAACACATCCAGAAATCCCCAGAGTATCAGATCCGAGAGTTAAGACAATAGTTCAATAGTAGATATCCAGATTAGCTGGATCATGGATATTTCACTACCTCTAGTATCCTATACAATTGTCTACACAAAGTAATAATAACACTGTGGGGTCTAGACTCATACACATTATGTCGCTTCCACAAATATGGCTGGCCTAAAAGAACATCACAAACTTCAAGGGGAGAAATATCACATAATACCTCATCTTTGAAGGGATTGATGTTGTAGGGTAGACGACTGATCCATAATCGGATCCAGGAGCCTGATAGGGTTAAAAAAGGATAAAAAATGAAAGTTATTAGAATTAGATGAAACCAATCCCATTGTGACCGACACGTCACGTTGATTCTAGACATATATTTACTTCCTCAAATGGACAACGTATGCGAGAGTTATCGCACTCTGATCGTTTTGCCAAACATGAAAAAAGTCAAACACGTCAACAGTAAAAAAGTCAACGCTGACGTCAACATGAGGTCATGTTGATGTCATCATGCTGATGTGGTAGAGGCATAGTTGGTAGGCCATACAAATGACATGGACCAACTAGGATGTGACATGTGTCACCACTGGAAGGGTGACACGTGGCACACTCATACATGTGCCATGTGGCCCTACTGTACAATGACACGTGGCCCTACCGTACGGTGACACGTGGCAGGGTATGATGCTGACTGGGCAGACATATGGCATGTATAATCTGACGTGGCTGGTTGCTGACTGGGAAAGTGTACTGACATGTGGACCATTCGGCAGATGACAAGTCATGCTGACGTCATCATGAGGTCATGCTGACGCGACAGCGGCATAGTTGGCAGGCCATACAAATGACGTGGACCAACTAGGATGTGACATGTGTCACCACTGGAAGGGTGACATGTGGCACGCTCGTACATGTGCCACGTGGCCCTACCGTACGGTGACATGTGGCCCTATTGTACGGTGACATGTGGCAGGGTACAATGCTGACTGGGGAGACATGTGGCAGGTACAATCTGACGTGGCTGGTTGCTGACTAGGAAAGTGTACTAATAGGTGGACCATTCGACAGATGACAAGTGGCATTAGACTCAATGAATAGGGTGGTGCTACATGGACCAGACTTGGGCTTCCACATGGCATCGAGGTGTTGGTTGAAGTTTTCATTGCAAATTTGGAGTTCGAAGGATTCGAAATTGGGACCTCCAATGTGAGGCTACGTCTTGGAGCCCGGGTCGATTACCATTGCGCCACATTGTTGCTTGATATAGAATAACCCTTTTTAAATTATTTAAGGTTTAGATATGTTTTAAAAGGAGGCGGACAGGGCTGGGGCTAGGCCCCAGCCCACGGCTTGTGTAACCCTCATATGCCCACAAACGCATAAGCTCTATATTAAAAAGGGATAAGCCACAGGCGCGGGGGCCATGGGATAAGGTTCCAACACCTTACCATATGACCGAGACTTGATAACTGGCGCAGAAAAATGGGGATAGCCCCCGATCTTATGGGATTGGATATGGCCAAAGATTACGGGAAAGGGGCCAATGCACAACCCTATGGGTTGGCGCCTGGCCATATCTTTAACCATATGACCAATTTTAGGGGGCGTGCACCAGGACAGAGGGGGATTATGCCCAATTTTAGTTATAATCTGGGCTTTTACCATATTATACTGATTTATTTATGATTTTTAGGCATGTTATGGAAGATTTTGGCCAATATTGGGAGATATTGGGCCCTTTTTGAGGCCATATCTTGGGAGGAAGTTGGGAAATGGTTACCAAATTTAGGCCTATATAAACCAGGACTTCTTGAGGCCATGAGGAGATCAGTGGTGGTTCAAAACAGGTTTATGATGCTGGATTTTTGAGCCAAAGGCCATTGTTATGTAGGGAAGCTATTGAGGAGAGCACCTTTGCGGGCCGTTTTTGGGAGCCTCGATCATCCGATTTGGGTGCCGTCAGTTTTGATCGGTTCATGAGATATGGAAAAACATGAAAAACTCATTTTTGTAACCTTTTGGAACTATAATGATGTACATTTCAAGCTTTGAACATAAATAATCAAAGCGCACCGAGATAAGGCCCGAATACGTAGGCGAGATTGCCGAACTTTGTTATCACATTTGTGTTATGGTTTGTTGTTGTTTATGCTTCATTTAAGATATGTACATATGTATTTGGCTGTGATATATTCTCATATCTTCTTCCTCTTTCTTTAAGATTCCTAATTGGTTAATCAACACATGCATAATACCATAGTCGTGTAAAAGATCTTTTCGGATCAACGACATTGTTGGCTGACGTGGAGATCTTGTCCTTGGCGAAACCAGCCAATGGTGTAGGGTTGCAAGTGCAGTTTTATAGGAAAATCCAACCACTTGATGACCTCTGCTGAGATTAGGTTCTTCTGATTGCTGTTATCGACAATGAAATGCAGCGGAGTCCCCTTTACCCACATCTGAGTGAAAGAGGCATTTCCCTTCCTCTGATTCTTCTGGTTCACTTGGCTGGACTTTGGTGGTAGCGACAATGGCACTAGGTTCAAAATTGATGATCCACTTTCCACTTTCTAGATTTGATTCAGAGTCAGAATCTTCCTCTGACTCGGAAGCTTTCAGCTTGGCCTCGAGTGACTGGTTGGAGCGACATTCTTTGATGTTGTGCCAAGGGATTTTATGGTATTCATACCACTTTTTTGTGTCCTTCTTCGACTTCTCATTACCCTTCTTGGGTTATGGCTTGGAATGGTTGTCCTGAGAGAAACCATCTTTTCTCTGTCCCTTGTTTGGTGGGTTGGGACCACCTTTAACCTGGTTCGGCTCTGAGGAATTCGTAGATCCAAGCTCTCGCCTCTTCTGTTTAAATTTTTGCTCGATCTTGACAGCATATCTATAAGCCGCACCTAATGATGCGATGTCCAGAAACTCCATTTTTGTTTGAATGTATCTGTGGATACAACCACGGAATTTGAGCACCAAATGTCATTCAGATTCTTTGATACCCAATTTGGTGCGCAAAGTATGGAAAATATTGGTGACATTTGGTACTGTCTGGTCCCTTTCTTAACGCAGCGTGGTCCATCTTGTGTATTGGTCCTCGTAGATTCCAACATGGTAGTACTGTTATTTAATGGTATCCCTGAAGGAATACTAGGTGGGGGCGACTGCAAATATTGTAGATTCCTCTATGGCCCTTTTATCAGAGTATGTATCCCACCAGTCCTTAACACGGGGGATGACCTTGAGGAGTGAAAAAGTAATATTTCCCCTATCGAAAAAATTATGGACCAAAAAATACCCTTCGAGCAGATTCAACCATTTATCTACAACATCTGAATCTATCAGTCCTTCAAATAATGGAATATCAAAATTTACTTGTACCTTGAAGGGGGTTGTGTGGCCACTTTATGAAGATGCGTCTCTTGTGGGCAGCCACCGAAGGATCTGGGAAAAGTTGTTCATCATCTCGTTCCTTTGTCACGCATGGGATTCCTCTGGAAACATTTTAAAAGGATCTCATGCTCCATCATCTTTATTCTCATCCCCCGTGAGTTGTGGTCAGGTTTGGCGTGACCGATATTGCAAAGGCTCGTCTGGTTTGAGTCGCAACTTCTTGTACCCAGATCTTGTCGAGGACATGCATAAAGAAAAACAAATGAAGAGCAGACCACTCTGATACCACTGATCCAAATTTAGGAGTGGAATGAAATGAATAACATATTGAATACCATAACACATAGATACGAATAACAACAACAAATATCTAGTGAACAATAACTTCTATTGAATAATAAAATGGGATAAAACTGTAAATTTGCAGAACTGAAATAACTTGTTAGAATGATGGTAGCTATCTATGAGAAGAGATGTGGCTGCTACATATATCCGTATGAGAAGAATGATTACAAAGAGGCTACAAGGGCCTTCTTAACATTATTCATGAATTCCAAAACCCTAGACATCCAAAAACCTAACCCTAGGAGATGAAACACCAAAAGTTATGTGGGCCCCGATGGGTAAGTTGGTACCTCAACTTCTTAGGGTTGTAGCTTTTGCATACAACCTCCGTTTTAGGCGCATGATAGCTCGATGGAAAGGTATTTTCAAGAACTACACATTATGTTTCCAAACTTTGACTCAGTGTATAGTTTGACTGTGGAAAGCCAAAAAAACACTGTTTAGGGCCCCAAAACGGCCCTGGAAGTACTAAAAGATGTACTGACATGAAAACTTCCAAAATAAGCTAGTTAGATTAGGTGGGAGGCCACCAATTTCCACCTGGAAGCTGTGTAGGTATTCAGACAACCTTGGAAGTGTATAACCCATAGTTACAAAGAATTACAGACGAGCGTGATGAACTAAAAACTATCAAGAGGAGCCAGTTGGAATAGGTGGGTGGCCACCAATATCCAGCTGGATCATGCACTATGACAAGCCAATAATAACTTGCAAGTTGAAGATGACATGTCTTTTTTGGAATGAATTCACTTCCAACATACTTTATTCATTTCATTGAGGAGAATCAATCTCTTAAAACTGGCAGCTAGCTCTTGCAGGTGCAATATTTTATCATAACACGTTTGTCATGACTTTGCAGGCAATGATTCTTAATTTGGAGCAATATATTATTGTTGTTGAAATAGAACTTGGATCACTTGATAATTTGGAGACATTGTATCATTTGAGTCTTGTACTATCCTTTAGATTCTTTTTTGGAGTGTGGCATTGCTACATTTTTGTCTTCCTCCTCTTATTTTGATTCTAGTGATGATGTAAAAGTTGATGTGTTTTTTTATTTTTGGCAACACACACTTAGTTTTGGTTCCAAATTACTACATCGGATGGGCTATATTGTTGGTGGTTTAGGAAAGCATGGTTATGGTATTTTTCACCTAATTGAGATCGTGTCTTGGACATTTTTTCATGGAAATGGTTATGGTTCTGACTTCTCCTTGTTTTCAAGAACACACTAAGGTTTCTACCTACATATTTAGTTTAAAAAAAAAAAGAGTTCTCTCGCCCTACTTCAAGTGGGAACTCTCATTATCATTCATGGGATTGATCTTTAGATCAACCTTCTTGTCTTTGTAAGAGCACTTCCTATACATATTTTGTGGAAATAGAAGTGGTAATATCTTAGTTTGAATCCCACCATTTGAATTCCTTATGGGTGGATTGATGATTAGTCATTATGGTACTTTCAACATCCTTTTTATTCATCCTTCAAACATGTTTCATCTACTATTTAGGATAATTTTCCGCACATCAACTACTTTGCCTTGAAGCGGTATTTTACTCCTTTTCAACACTCTCTCACTTCATGGCACTTATTGATGATATACCTTGATGGTGTTTGCTTATTTATCATTCACTTTGTTAGGTTTTTAAGTTGGCACCATCTTTTTCTTGAAGAAATTATGTTGATAATTGTTATGTTTTTCCATATTGTGTACATGCAATTGATCTTCTTTAGCTTCAACACATTCAACCATCTTGAAAACTTTGGCATTTTCTTATTTATCATGGATCAATTGTTAATCATCTTTACATCGACACCATATTATATTTGGAGCACTTATGTTTGACATCATTATGTTTTCCATTTGGTGCATTTGCTTCAAATCTTCTTGCACTTTCAATCCATTCTACCATCTCAACCACTTTGGTGTTTTCCTTTTCAACACTTGTTTGGTTATGAAACACCTTACATATTGGTCATGCTTGAATCATGCCTTAATAGAATCCATGACCATTCCTCTCCATTATTTTTTACGTGTGAATAAAGTTTCCATCAAGGGAGGACATAATTTAATGCCTACTTCCCTTCATCTCCGAGTAAATCTTATGCAAGGATGTTGGTGCATAATTATGGGTGCACATGATTTATTAACTTGTGCACATATGATAATTAATTATGTGCAATATTAACTTGGTAATTATAAGAAATAAGCATTGGATTTAGCAAGATAAGATTGACTTACTTTAGTTAAATTGCCTTGATCTTACCATGCATTGATGGATCCCAAGGTTAAGTTATCTTAACATGGAGCATCTGTCTATTTTAGGCATAGCTAGTTGAGTTGTAGCTTAGTGAATGAAAAAAAAGAGAGCAGTTAGCATGGAAGCATCTGTTCTATAAAAAGGACACATGTCCTCATTATACCAAGTTGATTGAGATGAGAGAATAATCAAAGTTTTCTTTTGATCTATGGATGTTACTCTTTCGACGATTTTACCATGTACTGTCTAGTGTTCATTTGTGAGATTGATTTGCATTCATTCGTTTGACCATGTCAAAATTTAAACATGGTGTTAAATCCCTTTCAGAGAAGCTCAAATTCACGATCTAAGTAGATATTTAACTTATGCAAATAAGGACACTTAATATGATCCTTTCTTTTAGATCTAAAATCGATTTTTTGTGCCATCCAAATCTAAACTTGGAAATTCATGGGTAGTCTTCAAGTTTGTACAAATCAATGCATTTTTTGGTGATTTGACTATATAGATGCATCTAGAGAATTCTAAATAGCCAAGTTTGGTGATCAGTTTCATTTACCTTGGATATGGAGGATTTTCTCCAGTAGATGTAAACCATCCATTTTTGTAGGCTATTTTGAAATTCATTATTCAAAAGAATATTATATGAATTATGTTGATATTTTTGGTAGCAGCGGGAGGTATTCCCTCCTCAAAAAAATTTCTTAGAGAAGAAGATTCCAATAAGAAGACCGTTGAACAATTGAAGATCACCCCGAAAGAAAAGTCAACTCACAAAAAAATAACAAAGTGGAAATAAAATTTCCAAGAAGAGAAGTCGACTCATAGGAAAATATGAAAGTGGAAATATAATTTCCAGGAGGAGAAGTCGGCCCTAGCTAAGTGACAGAACAAGTATAAATAAAGGTGAATCCTTGCTCATTTCATCATTATCACATCATCTCTCTTCTTCTAGTGTGCATTATCCAGTTGCAGTCGAAGTTGCCAATTGTGCTAGTTTTGTGGTGTGCTATCTTGTTCTTGGTGATTTATCTTATGTGCTACATCTAGAAGAGTTGCGCTAAGGTTGTGTGGTGTTGCCCAATTGTCTACCCTCACTAAGGTTTGAAAAGGAGAGATAAATGTTTTTTATCATGGTTTCTTCATTGTTGCTGGTTTTTCTCTTGTGAATAGAGCTTGTTCATGGTTGTACTATGAGAAAGATTCTTTCTAAGAAAAGTTGGTTGGGTTTTTCCTCGAGTTTGGGGTTTTCCCAGGACAAATATTTGTGTCTTCTTGTGCTTGTATATCTACTTCTATATCTTGCTTATATTTTCAATATATGGCTATTGAATGTTAAAAGAAGATAAAAATACTCTAGTAAAACAACTGCTACTGAAGATTTAAGGAAATCTAACATGGTTTCAGAGTGGGTTACCTTAAGAATAGTCTAATCATTGCAAGGAAGATCGTACTTTGTGATTTTCCGCTGCAGAATTTTTATTTTATCAATATTGTTGATCACTTATTGAAAAATCATTGGGACAAATTCCACCACAGAGAAACTCGTCTAACCCTAATGCATATCCTAAAACCCCAGCATTGACTTTTTAAGAAGGTTGAAATTTTGGGAATTTTTAGGCCTAGGGTTTCTACAAGCGAAAATGATTACCATCGTGAGAGTTGAAGATAGACTGGATGGAGCAAAAAATTTCAGATCATGGAAGCATAGAATACTTCTCATTATAGAAGAGAATGAGCTCTTGGATCATGTCAAGCAAGTTCTCCTACAACCAGAAGAGGAAGAGGTCAAGGCGAAGTATAAGAAGAATGAGGTCAAGGCCAAGAGGATCTTGATAGATTCAATCAAGGAACACTTGATCCCTAATGTATTAGAATTGAAGACACGAAAGGAGATGTTTGACGCCTTTACAAGACTATATGAAAGCAAGAATATAAGAAGAAAACTAACTCTAAGGAATCAACTCAGAAACATGATGATGAACAATTTAGATACAATTTCTACCTACTTCATGAGGATTTCTCAGATCAAGGATCAAATAGAAGCCATTTTATATTCAGTAGATGATGCAGATCTTGTGAATACAACTCTAAATGGCTTTCCTTCTTCTTAGGATGCATTTGTTTAGAGAATTTGTGCAAGAAATAAATTGCCCAAATTTGACAAGCTATGGAAAGACTGTACCCAAGAAGAATCAAGATTGATATCCAAGTCGTAGAATACCAATGATGAAGAGAACCAAGCCCTTACTGCTCATGTGAAGAAAAGGAAATAAATAAGAATCAACAGTCTGAAGAAAGATAGAAGATAAGTTCCAGATCACAAGAAGGATGTATGTAAGATTAGATGTTTTAAGTGTCAGAAGTTGGGAAATTTTACTTACCAATGCCCTTAATGGAAGGGAAAAAGAAAACATCATGTAGATGCAGTAGATATAGAGGAGTCTACATCTTAGAAGAATACAAGGGAATTTTTTTTTGAAGAGTATGTCTTTGTGTCAGCTCTCATAGGTACCGTCACACAAGGAAGTGATATTTGGCTAGAAGACAATGGTGCTTCCGAGCACATGACCAAGTTTCAAAGTTCTCTTACAAATTTGACAAAAAAGAGTTCATCCCTTCATGTGGAACTTGGAGATGATTCCAGGCATGCAGTAAAAGGAGTAGTACAAGCCTCCTACCAGCTTGATTCAGGTAATTCTATTCCATTAAAGGATGTATTGTTTGTACATTGTTTAAAGAAGAAACTTCTTTCTATCTCTTCCTTAGAAGATCGAGGCTTCATAGTAGCTTTTGTTGATGGCCAAGTCCTTATGTGGCCTAAGGGTTCAAGTATAGATTCAACTACTTGATTGGTGTCCGAGAGGGAGGATTGCATAAATAAGCTCTAATAAGCTATGACATCGAAGACTTGCTCACATTAACTACATAGCCTTACCAGTTTTGATAAATATGGTTACATGTCTACCGGATATGCAGGTGGATCATGATGGAGTATGCAAAGGGTGTGCACTTGGAAAGAATGCCAAGGGAATTTTTCCAAGTAGTTTTCAATAAGTTTCAAGAATTCAAGGCTTTAGTAGAAAATCTCTCTAGAAGAAAGATTAAAGTTTTGAGGTCAGATAATGGAGGTGAATACACCTCAAGTGAGTTTAAGGACCTTTGCAGAGAAGCAAGAATTAAGAGGGAGCTGACAACTCCCTAAAACCCCCAACAAAATGGGCTTACAAAGAGAAAAACAGATCAATTGTAGAAGCAGCTAAAGCAATTATCCATGACCAAAAATTACCCATGCATCTATGGGGAGAAGCATCTAGTACAACTATATATGTCCATAACATAAGTCCTCATAAGATAATGGGGAAGAAGACACCAGAAGAAGTATTCAATGGAAAGAAACTAGAAGTCAACCACTTTAGGAAATTTGGATATCCACTATACATACATGTTCCCAAGGAAAAGAGAATGAACCTAGATACTTTAGGAAAGAAGGGAACCTTCATTGGATACAGTGAGACTTCAAAGGATTATAGAATATACATCCCCGGACACAGACAAATTGAGATTAGTAGGGATGCCACCTTTGATGAAGAAGCAACCTTCAAGAAATCTAGAGAGTCTCACATGGATGAGGATAGAGAGGAGAGAGAGACTCCAAGGGATGCTAATGATTGACTCTACTCTAGAAGAACATATCCCAGAAGATCAGAATGAGGCAGTAGAGCCAGAGGTACTGGTAGATCCACCTAGAGAGGCTACAGTTACCAAGAAGAGACCAACATGGCTTCATATCACTTTGAAGGAAGTAGAAAAACATGTAGCTCTAAGTGGCTCGTTCAAAGAGAGCAAGAGACCACACAAGTTTTCTATCTACGTGGCACTAATGAGTAAGATCATTGATTCAAAACCTTCTACTTATGAGGAAGATGCAAAGCAACAAGTGTGGAAGGATGATATGATGGAAGAGTACCAATCCATTAGGAAGAATGATGCGTGGGAATTGGTTTTGAGACCAGAAGGGAAGTCAGTGGTGACTTCCAAGTGGATCTACAATATCAAGCATGCTGCAAATGCTAACATAGAGAAGTACAAAGCTAGATTTGTGGCTAGAGGATTCTCCTATAAAGAGGGATAAGATTATGGAAAGACATTTTCTCCAGTAGCCAGGTACACTTCTATTAGATATATTATTTCCATTGCTTCTATTATGGGTTGGAAATTACACCAGATGGATGTCAATACTGCCTTATTGAATGGTGTAATTGAAGAAGAAGTGTACATAGAGAAACCATAAGGTTTTGTAATCCATGGGAAGGAGTCCTATGTTAGAAAATTGAAGAAAGCTATGTACGGGATTAAGCAAGCACCTAGGGAATGGTATGCCATAATAGATAGTTATTTGATGAGCTTGGGGTTTACCAAGAGTGATGAAAATACCAACATTTACTACAAGGTTGAAGATGCTTTCCCATTGATATTGGTACTATATGTGGATGACCCATTTCTTACTGGGAATGAGAAGATCATAGATGGGTGCAAGAGGGAGCTCACTTCAGAGTTAGAAATGAAGGATCTGGGTTTAAAACACTATTTCTTGGGACTGGAGGTGTGGCAGAGACCAGGTGAGATATTCCTTATCCAAGGAAAGTATACAATTGAGATCTTGCAAAGATTTAGGATTACGGACTACAAGTCCATGGCCACACCTATGGTTACGAATCTTAAGCTCTTGAGTGATTCTTCTTCAGATTTGGTTGATCCCACGATGTACAAACAATTGATCAAATCCTTGATGTATTTGGTTAACACCAGTATGGATATATGCTTTGAAGTGAATGCATTGAGTCAATACATGGTTGAGCCTATACATGTACACTTAGTAGCAACAAAGCATGTATTGAGGTACTTGCATGGTATTTTTGGATATGGACTTAGATATGTCTCAGACAATGAAGTAAGGATGCAAGGTTATACAAACTCTAATTGGGCGGGGAGTGCAATGGACATGAAAAGAACATCAGGATGTTTCTTCAGTTTGGGATCAAGTATGATCTCATGGTTGAGCATAAAACAAACGTCAGTCACACTTAGTACATCAGAGGCAAAATATATAGCAGCCATTTTTGCAAGCCATGATGTAGTGTGGCTTCAGAAGATGCTTGTAGGGTTCTTTGATCTAGAGTTGGAGCCAACTTTGATATACTATGATAATCAAAGTTGTGTGAAGCTTTCATAGAATCCTATATTTTACGATAAGACAAATCATATAGAGATAAAATACCATTTCATCCAAGACATGGTGCAGAAAGGAGTAGTAGAACTCCAGTACATATCCATAGATGAGTATATAGTGAACATTCACACCAAACCTCTGTCTAGAGTGAAGTATGAGTACACAGAGACAAGCTTGGCATGATGCAGAATGTCCACCCTCATTGAGAGGGAGTTGTGATGTTTCTCCTACAACAAGTAGACACTCTCCCTTTGGCCAAGGGTTTCCCAGATCAATCATGTGAAGTGATTGAGGGAGTAATGAGTAGCTTGGTACAATTCTTGTCTACACCATGTGAGGTGGCTAGGTGTGATTGGAACCATGGACTAGCCTTGCCTAAGCCATGTGAAGTGGCTAGGTGTGAATGGGGCTATGGTGTTAGTATTTCCCATACCATGCCAAGTGGATGGGTGTGATTGGGACTACTAAGAGAGGAGAAACATCATATAAACTTACAACTTAGTCTCGAGACTATGGTGGTAGTCTTTCCCATGCCATGTGAAATGGATGGGTGTGATTGGGACTACTAGAGAACATCATGTAATAATACCTCCCTCTCTAAGAGGGAGTGTTGATGTTTTTGGTAGCAGTGGGAGGTATTCCCTCTTGGACAACTTTTCTTAGAGAATAATATTCCAAGAACAAAACCATTGAACAATTGAAGAACACCCCATAAGAAAAGTCGGCTCACAGAAAAATAATAAAGTGGAAATAGAATTTACAGGAAGAGAAGTCGGATCACAAGAAAATAATAAAGTGGAAATATAATTTCCAGGAAGAGAATTTGGCCTCAGCTAAGTGACAAAACAAGTATAAAAAAAGTTTATGCCTTGCTCGCTTCATCATCATCACATCAACTCTCTTCTTCTAGTGCGCATTGCCCAGTTGTCTCGTGCTAGTCGCATTTGTAGTTTCCAGTTGTGCCAGTTTTGTGGTGCTAGAAGAGTTGCACTAAGGTTTTGTGGTGCTTCCCAATTGTCTACCCTCACTAGGGTTTGACAAGAAGAAGAGATAAGTGTATTTTATTAGGGCTTCTTCATTATTGCTAGTTTTTCTCTTGTGAATAGAGCTTATTCATGGTTGTACTACCAGAAAGATTCTCTCTAAGAAAATTTGGCTAGGGTTTTCCTCAAGTTTTCGGTTTTCCCAGGACAAATATTTGTGTCTTTTTGTGTTTTTCTATCTGCTTCTAGATCCTGCTTATATTTTCAGTATATGGTTATTGAATGTTAAAAGAAGATAAAAATACTCCAGTAAAACTATTGCTAATAAATATTTAAGACAATTTAACAAATTATTGTTATGGAAAATTCATTTTATAACTTGGTCCAGGGAATTTGTTGAGACTTACAGTGAAAAGAGGTTTAGGGTTCAAAACCCACAGTCTCTCCCTCTCAACTAAAGTTTGTATTGAATTCTCTTAGCCAACTCATCTAGTGGACCTACCATGTGACACAATGGTGCGATGAAACATTGCACACTTAGCCACGTTGTGATATAGAGACATGTGGCACATGCCATGTCCCAAACTACTAACTCACCCTTGACAAGTCATTGACCCTTTTCCATGTAGGTTTTCCACGTGTCATACGACTACACATCAATAATTCCACATCACTGTCACATAAAATCTCTACCAAATGAATAGGACACATGTAATTTCCACATCGTGCCACATCATTAGAGTATATAGCACCAAATTATCACACCATATAGTGCTATGTTAACAATCATATAATGCCACATCATTACTATAGATGTCTAGTTAGCTATGAGATCATCAGGGTGTGAGAATTTGCATGTAAATTTTTATTAGTCGTCTTTAAACAACCATAGCTCCCACATCTAATGCCCATTTTGGGTGATTTGTTTTACAAGATGTGTAGTTTTTAATCCTATTTGCACTATTGAATTTTGTTTCTGTAAATTTAGCTTTATAATTGTTTAAGAATTTGCTTTTTCACAGAAACCTAAGCATAATCCTCATGTTTCAAACTTCTCAAGGGCATAACTTCTTCATCCAAAGGAGTTTTTTTATTTTTATTTTCTCAAATTGGATATATTTCTTAGACAAACATAGTGGTGCAATTAGTTTTCATAATTGAGGAATTATGTGTAATGGAATTCTCATCTTTTGTAAATGGGCCCAAATTTGATTGTTTGTCCATCTTTGTGTTGATGATTTCCATGTACTCTATTTTATGGCTTCTTACATTGATGCAATGGAAATATTGCAAGCCAATAATAACTTGCAAGATGAAAATGACATGTTGTTCGTTGAAGTGACTTCATTTTAGATAGACTTTGTTAATTTTGATAAGGAGAATCAAGCTCTCACTGCAAGGAGAACACCTTCTTGCGGAGATTTTTAAGGAATCTCCCCGAAAAATTCTTCTCTTGGTTGTTTATAGCGGAGGCAGGCAACCAAAGTTTTTTTTTTTTTTTTCCCGGTATGCCTTTATTGTAAAAACACCCCAATGTGCACCTGAAACTATCGCACTGGGACTTAAATGTTCAAACACACCATCATTGTTCATAGCGGAGGCGGACGACTGTAAGTTTTTGCAGAGGATTTTTTCTCAGTGCGTCTTTAAGGTATATACACACCGACAAGATAAAGAACAATACATAATCGATGTGTCCACGTTCCAGTAGCACCGCCATACTTTATATGAAATTACATGCACCGAATAAATCCCACCGATGTCGTTGAATAGTACACACCAGGACGTTCATAAAGAATACAAAACTGACGCGTCCATGTTTTATTAGCAACGCCATATTTTATAATAAAATTGCATGCGAATAAATCGCACCATTGTTGTTGAATGATATCCTCGGTGTGTCTTTATGTCTAAAGGTGGACCGCAGTAGGGTACATAAAAAAATTTACCAAACCAATTTTCATTGTTACAATGCATCCCATGCTTCCAAACTCTCAAACAAACACCTGTTAGTCCTTGATACAACCTCCTTGATTGTTGAGGAGATCGGTGTCAAGGAATTCAATAATTGGGTATTTGCTTGCTTGGATGGAGATGGAAAAGGTTCGACAACTCAATCTATTAATCAGTGTTCAAGGCCAAGGTTTCAGGCTTGCAAGTTATGTAAAAGACCAAGGAGTTGAACATATAAAACATGGATCATGGTTGCAACTTTCTGTGAAGAAATGAAAAGAAGAAACAAGAAGGAACACTAAACACATCATCTACTTCTTTCAGTTATAGCTAATCATTCAACATGATGAACAATTCATAAAACCTGAACTGCTTCCAGACAAATGAATTCAAATATAAAAATGAACACAACATACAATTACAAGTTTTGCAAATATGCCTTCTATTACAAAGAAACCAAAATTGTAAACTGGAAATATGCAACAATTCTATTTATTGAAGAAGAAAATAAGCTGACTTCAAGCTTGGCCAATAAAAAATAAGCTTCTAGCCTACCCTCACACACTCCAACCTTGCCTCTTGGGCTCCCTCCTCCTTCAATATATAGAAAAATAGCATATATTAGTCTAAGAGGGTCGAAATCCTTCCTTTGATGAAGATAGAGAAAGGTTACAACTGTTTAGGATAGAATATTTTCCAAAATCTACTCATATCCTACTTTCTAGGATTTGGTTTTTAACCCACTAAAAATATGCTAAGA
>ML795885.1:0-11762 GCA_009831015.1 Picea engelmannii
AATTCATCATACCCACCATCTATCAAAGTCAATAAGGTATTTAATGCTTCTAGATATTTTGTATGCAATATAATTTACATATTCAATAAACATTCAATTAAATAGTTAATAATTTACTTTAATAATTAATACATTAATTATTTGTACTAGTGTACATGGGTAGGGTATGTGTGCGTAGCTAGCGAACACATATTTCATGTAAGTACTAAGGATAAACAACCATTGCCTCTAGTGCATAGTTCCTATATGATCACCAAGACATGTAGGACAACAGATCAAGTAATGCATCATTTAATAATCTTAACGAACAAAATTACACCAATTCATCAATAACTCATTATCACACTTAAAATATCAATAGGAAATCAAAGAGGGTTTTAAACATGGTAGGAACCAAGTGAGTAAACAATAGTGGCATCTCTAATCCTCAATCAATATTCTCAACTAACATCGAAGCATCCTTCCTTCCTAACTTACTTTCATCTTCCATCCTATCATTTCCTCTGTTGGACTAAGCTGGAGCGTCAACTATATTGACCTAACTCCAGATAGAACCCGTAAGCGGAAGTGTCAGACAACTCGACCAAGCTTCCCAAACATGAAACTAGCAATCGTCATCACACGTCTAGGGGAGCATGACTTCACACGGCCCTCCCACGACTCTAGGTTTTAGAGGATAAACGGTGGGCAATACCTCCACCCCTCCTTAAAGAACTAGGGTCAACACCCTACATCAAGCCATATTGTGAAACTACTATTCTTAGAGTCACGTCATCAAACAACCACTCTTAGCAAGTTGTGCATCATGTCAAAACCACACTTACCACAGATCATAATAATATTTTTTTGAATCATAGTTTAAATAATAAGTAAAACTTATAGCATATATTATCTTCTTGATGTCTAGGACATCCAAGTTAGCTTAACACTCTAGTCATTTGGCTATCACATAGCTCATCAACCTATACGTACATTTACCAATAACTCTTATCCATGCATATACATCATAATTTCATATAAGAATCCATATCTATATTGACATTCTATTAAGAAATGTATGTTTATTCTTATCATGTCTTGCCTCTGTTATGCATTCACAACATAACGTTTGAACTAGTATCCATGTACTTAAATTCCACATTTTAACTTGCATGTTTAAACTAATCAAAGATTTATCATCATCGTTAGCATATAATAGTGAAAATAATATCATGCAACACATAATTAGTTCCATATGTACATATCTCAAATATATATCCCAATCTAACTGAGTCCAAACAAATGTTAAGAATTCAATTACTCAGATGAGTAAACAATATTTGTATAACTGCCTAAGGCCAATATATGGGACATTACAGGGGGATTTCCCTCCCACAACTATTGCCAGGGGATTCTAGAGGGAGCAACGAAAAATTTTGTAGCCCCCCTAGCGGGGGATTAGGGGGCAGCGCCCCTGAAGCGAAATTTTGGGAAAATTTGTCTTGTAAAATATTGTAATTTCGTAGTCAGTCCGTATCGTTCATTATAAGGTCGCAGATCTCACAATAGAAGTTATTTTATGTATTTTTTCCCTAGAAGGCAACCATCTTTTATGAGAGAATTGTATTGTGGTTGTGTATGTATGTGAATATTGTATTTTGATAGAGGAGACTGTGAGAGAAAGAAGAGGAAGTTACAATGGTTGAGTTATAGGTTGTATCTCTTCGTTTTGCTGGATAATAGTAAAGGAAAGACCTAACAATTTCTCCAGTGGATGTAGCCCACATTGGGTGAACCACGTAAATATATATCTCTATTTTATTATGTATCTTTTGTGTTTTATTTATGCATTTGTTTTATTTTATTGCTCCACGAACTTGCTTTTCTAACAAAACCTTTGTATTTTTATATCCATTTGAGAGTTGCTTTTAAGTCGTGTGGTGAGTGAGAGAGTATTTAGCATCATAGAAAAATACCTGCCAAAATGGATGTGAAACAATCAAAAGACCAAAATATGCCCACAAGCAACGAACATAAACTATATAGTGGGAAAGCATGGCATTTGTCCCTTTTCTTATTTCCATGCCAACTACTATACATCCTTCATTTGCATGAAAAGTACATGTTCCTTCACCAACAACATCACTAACAACAAAATAAAGAGCAACGATAAAGGTACTTCGTCTTTTGGAGTGCCTCGCAACGACGTCCATGACCGTGTTCAAAACAACAAATACCACTTATTTTGGGCACCTCCTTCAAACTATAATGCATGTATAATACCTACCACCACCACTTGAATAATTACACTTCATAATTTACTTTTTGTTCCTGGTACTGATGCAAGATCACACCGTCTTTGTTGTGGAAAGGTGTTTGATTTCACTAATAAACACAAAGGCGCTTACAGTGACTCCCTCTAGTCGAAAGTTTGTCCATTTTATTGCTCATACTCGGGATATAATGTAAGTAATCTGATATATATATATATATATATATATATATATATATATATATATATATATATATATATGTTGTGTTCATTATAAACAATACATATATAATGATATGATCGTCATGGCATGAGATATTTCTTGCAGGACGAATTACCGTGGAGAGTAGCATGGTTGCAAAGAGCCTCAAGAAACGTATCATATCTCACCTACATTCAATCTAATGGCCAGAATTTTGGTGCCGAGGATAACGTCAATATATTCAGCTAGGATGAGAAGCATGCATGAGTGAGGTTTGTTTTGGCCAAGGTTTAATTATATCACATGCCCCCTACACCAATCTCAATACTTTGTCTGTAGTTCCAATCTAATATCCTGATCCTCTCTTTTTCTTTGGTTTCGCAGGAATTTTTGCTAAGAAATTCCAAGTCCTTTGAGGAATATAGGGGCCATGCTGACAATTTCATTTAGTCTCTCTTGCCTGGAACAAAAACTTCGCAGGCGTAGTACACATAATGTTAATTCACATCATGTTAAATTCCATGAGAATTAACATTATGTAGCGGCCTAGTATACTGGATAACTTTGGACAGATCAAATTATATAATTCACGCTAATTTCAAGTGGACTAGTTTTCAAAATGAGTGATAATAATTTGCAATATGTGACGTCCACAACTTTCCTACTATTCACTTATGCAAAATAATTGATCGTTTCAAGCAAGTGGTGAGATGGGGGAACATTATAGCCACTCCAACTCGAATATGTACTTTTGCAAAAATATAGGTATAATCACTGACAACTGTTTGTTTATTTCTTCATCCTGATCTGTGGTGTTAGGTATTCGATATGGTTCCAATGAAAAAAGAGTTGGACCTGGATATCACATCTAACATCTGTCTTAATGGAGTTCATTGTGTTATCCAAGTGAGGTAAGGTTCCAATCCCCTATCTCCCATGTGGATAAGCACCTAGATTAATGTTAGCATTCACATATATATCAAACCCTTCACATAATCTTTTCCTTAATATTTGTTGCATTTTCAGATGCTTGAACTGTATAAAGTTATTCATCTCAACTGTGATGACTTAACAAATATTATTGGCAAAATTACCATGCGATGTACTGATTGCTGCAATCATAACCTTTCTCTGCTCCTTCGGTTTATCCTCAGTCAAGTCAGGTTAAAACTGTGAAACCATTCATGTCATAAAACCTTGGATCAGTGAGGTGTAGCATAATCCATCACACTCAACTCACTGTCCTATCTCCAAATCAATGTGTCAGCTCCATGAGGGAAGGTTGAAACCAATCCCCACCAGCAGGATCGAGGGAGTGCTTATTTCAAAGGTAAGTAATTGAAATTGCACATTCTCCTTTGCATAAAATTGTTTGTACGATAAGAACATCCCATGTATGAAACATAAAACACTAAAAAACATCACACAAGACACAACAAAAGAGATACAAAGATGAATACACAAACACAACCTAATTTTTGGCATTAGTTCTCACCTATATTTATACACATTTAGATTAATTTGGACCATTGATCATGAGCATAGATCAAGGACTCATATTGTCTCTTCTATACACTTCTCCTCACTCTAGTCAAGCTTATTTATTACATCCTTATCTCTATCAACTACTTTGATTGACTTGTCTTTTACTTACACATATAGGTCACCAAGTCTAGTTTACCTTCTCAACAGGGCATCATGCCACATGTATGAGTTATGTATTCTAACACTCCCCCTTAACATATACATGTCTTAATCTTTATCTAGTCAGGTCTTTATCAGATTCATGTCGTCATCTTCATATGGCTGGGATTCCTTCAGTGTGCTACTTCATTTTAGTAGCTTCCCCTCATCATAAATCTCCTTGGGATTTTGTGGCTTACCCCTAACCATTACAATGCTCAAGTGGTTTCGAATGACCACTAACCATCACACCAAGTGGTTTGTAGTTGATCACGCACTTTGCTTACAAGTAGCTTCGACTGCATACATATGGTTTTGGATAACCACAAGCCTCACACACATAGATGGTTTTGGTTGATCACAAACCTCGCACACAAGTGGTTTCGGCTAACCATGAACCTCGCATACCGACGATTTTGGATGACCACAAACCTTGCACATAGATGGTTTCGGTTGACCATGAACCTCAAACACATAGATGGTTTCGACTGACCATGAACCTCACACACAAGTGGTTTCGGCTAACCACAAACCTCGCATACTGATGATTTCGACTAACCACGAACCTCACACACAAGTGGTTTCGACAAAACCACGAACCTCGCATATTGATGGTTTCGGCTGACCATGAACCTTGCACACATATGGTTTTATGTATTCTAATAGTATGTACAATAGCAACGATAGTTCATTAATGATGATACGATGCAGTTCATCAATGAAGATAAGATGCAGAGGCAATGGAGAGAAGTATGCAAAGAAGTAATTTTGTGGCATCAATACCGAAGCCGGTGAGACACTTAGCAGATGAAATCTGAGAAAGATTGAGGCATGTCTGCCATGTGTCACTACATTGAAATTTGGTTCAAGGCCATGCACTGACAAAGAAGAATTGTTAGTGCACATAGTTTCGATAAATTTATAATAAACTAAGAAATTACGTGAACTTAAGTTATCTAAGATAACAAACAAAAAATAAACATTGAGATTACGAAGTTTCAATAAAGTTATAATAAACTGAGAACTTAGGTGAACTTAGGTTATCTAAGATAACAAACGAAAAATAAACATTAAGACTAGGGAAGTGTGCAATAAGACCTCCAATCTCTCGTCCATTGAGATGACTAAGATAATACTTTTTTTTATTATATACAAATCAAAATTTTGTTTTTGCTATGTAAAACATTACAAATTGCAAAAAAAAATATAGTCAACCCCTAAACTAATACAAAGTCAATGCCAATCAAATGCTATAATCCCTCCAAGACTTTACAATATACTTGCAACAAGAAATTGGTGGTACATAAGGAGGCAAACTTTCCATTATGTCTTGTCAATTGTTTTTGGGTTTTGTTTTGGGTTTTGGGTCATTAACCTATTAACCAAGAAATTGGTGGTACATAAGGAGGCAAACTTTCCATTATGTCTTGTCAAATGTTTTTGGGTTTTGGGTCATTAACCTATTAAGGAAAGAAACACACCTTCTTAACCATTAAACCCACTCAAGCACTCAAACTATATATAACATGTAACTGTATACAACATGTAAAATAAAATTAAAATAGTCCGTGTAATAAATAAATATATAAAGATGATATAAAAAAGCCCTTTTAAACTTAAGGGAAAAACAGAAATCACCAATATGCACTTCGCGACAAAGAAAAAAGAGTCTCCTGAGTAACCCCTCCTGTGTTCTGGTGCTCGTCCTCTCTGTTCGCGGCATCTAGCAAGAGCCACCACTGATCTATCAAATAATCCAAATCTTTCACTTCTACGATCTCATGACATTTATTTACATATACAATTGCATTTGTAAGTCTCCCCATCCTTTGGAGGAAAGTTAGCCAATATCCAGTAACATCCGATTCCTTGAATGGTATCAAATGGTGTTCCACACCGGGCAGCGCCTCTACTTTTAGACAGGGGCTGACGTAGAGACAGTGAAGCTTGGCCAGACAAGAAAGCCCTCTTATTCCTCTCAATTCGAAACACTGCACCAAGAACAGATATTGAAGGTTTGGGCAAACACCTTCGTGAAAGAATACCTCCGATATTTGTGTGCGTGCCAGCACTAACTGCTTGAGCTTAAGCATGCATTTGTCATCGGTGAAGTCCCATTCTCCTTCCGCCTTTTTAAATGGAAGTTCCCGTAATGGACAATCATCGATTATTAAAACTTCAAGATTCTTCATCCCCAGAAGATCTCGTGGTAAATATTCTATCCCACATCTGTAAATTTTCAACTCTATCAATTGAGTAACCAGTCCAAAGGAATCCGGGAAGCATTTCAATTTCCGGCAGTTAAAGAGAAACAATTCCTTCAAGCTCTTGAGGCAACCGAGCAAAGTTGGCAGCATTTCCAACAAAGGACCCCCTCCTATTTCGAGAGCTTCCAATTTGCATATGTCTTCAATACCGGTCGGCAATTTTTTTAAATTCGTTTTATACATATCTAATATTTGCAAGGACCGTTGATGTGCGACTTGGGGAGGCAATTCTTTCAGATTGCTACAACCTGAAAGATCTATGTGTTCCAGGGTTGTAATATTTCCAAATGCTCCGTTGGAAATGGTCAAACTGCAGCAACCTCTCAATACTAGATGTTTGAGTCGAGTAAAACTCCCAAACGAGTTTGGAAGCATCTGCAAACTCAATGCACCAGACAAATCGATGTGCTGGAGGTTTGTTAGGGTACCGAAGGAATCAGGAAGCGACACCATTTTTGAGCAGTCTCTTAACTCAAGGTATTTCAAGGAGAGCAGATCGCAAAATTCTTCTGGCATAGCTCTGAATAGTGCATGAAATATGGCAATCTTTTCGAGGTACTTCAGCTGCCCTATGGACTTAGGAAAGCCTGAAAGGGGAGCGCAGATATTTAGGTCTCGCAGTTGGAGAGGGGCCTGCAATGTACGTGTTTCAACTATCAGAAAGACGTACATATGATTTTTAGCTTTACAAAATGAAATGGAATTCCGAAAACAAAACATACCTGAGATTCACATTGCCACAATAATTTTAATTTCGCCCCTGCAACTTCTAAAACTCTTAAATTCTGCATCGGAATCCAGGAAGGTAGGCAAGAGTATCCACACTTATACCAGCGAAGCCACATGAGATGTGGTGACTGCGCCCTCCTCAATATGCGTTCTGGATAATCCTCTTGACTTGCAACAAGTTTCAAATTCAAAATGCCTCGAAAATGAAAATTATTGAATAGATGCCTCAGACAGTTCCCCAGTAGCTCATCACTCCATCTTTTGTACCATGACATTCCTGAACTCTCCATCATAATTTGCGAATCCAAAATAGGATCTACCCAACTAACCATCTTAATTCCGCGAACTTCAGTTATTACCTGTTCCTTCGAGAAAAGTATGCACGTCACAGATCTATCATGATCTTTAATAAGGAAACTTTAAAATCCTTCTTTAAACTAAAACAAAGGAAGCAACTTTAAAGATTCATCTTTAAACCCAAAACAAAGATTTGAATGATTGAAGTACTTACACGTGACGATTGTTCCAACAAATCATCAATGTTGTTGGTCGTGTGATGCCAAAGACCTCGGGGCATGATTTCTTCCTCCTGAGCCATACTTCTTCCCAAATCCCTAACGTGATCATGCATGTTTATCTTATATTCACTGTCCACTTTAAAAAGACACTTGTTCTCTATATTTCGAAGCCCCAAGGAGCCCCAGATTCTTGCGGCCGTATCTCTGTTTTCTCCTATGAAAAAGCAAGAAACGTTTAAGAATATTTGCCGTTCCTCTGAATTAAGTGAGTCGTAGCTGATTCTAAGTCTTTCTTGTATCTCAGAAGGTAGGTGGTGAAGCCGATTCAATATCTCTTCCCAGTAAGGTCTTTCATTTTCTCCAAAAAGAAGCGCCCCAAAGACTTTCAATGATAACGGCAATCCATCGCACACCGTTATAAGCTGATGTGTCAGATCTGCAAATTCTGGTTGTGGATGTGGTTGACCAAATGCATGAAAGCAGAAAAGCTCTTCGGAGTGCTGTCTGTTTAGCCCCTCTAGCTCATAAATTGATGTCTCCGCGATTTTTGCTTTCTTGAGGACTTTCTTGTCACGAGAGGTAATCAAAATCAAGCTATTGGGGTTCATGATATACTGAATTGGCAAAAATGCTTCCAGTTGAAAGGCTTCATCTACGTCATCTAAAATGATGAGAATGTGAGAGGAAGAAAGATGCCTTACAAGCGTCCCTGTGCCTTCGTGAATGCTGTCTATGGGTAGATCCAATTCAGTCAACTGCTGAAGGAGTTTCCTCTGCAAGGAAGGTAGAGAGCCCTTAGCTGCGTTTTCTCTGACATCGTATAAAAAGCATGATCGATTGTAATTTGACCTCCTCTTGCTGAAGAATTCTGTGGCCAGCGTTGTCTTACCAACACCACCTGTACCCACAATCCCGACAACCTTGGTTTTCTCCGGCCATAACACTGTGCTCTCAAATTCTTCTAATTTTTCTTTCAACCCAGTTGGGTGTTCGGCAACATACTTCAATGGGGTTGTGTCCCATACTTTCGACACGCATCGCAACACATCATCCAAGAGTTGTTCCACGTTGCTGAATATTAGAGTGTAAAACAAGAGTGAGTACAATAAATTAACAATGAAATCGGAAAGGGAGAGAGAAGGAGATCAGTTGGAGATCCTCACCCATTAAACGCCTCCAAATCGAAACCACTTATTTCTGCAACTTCAGAAAGAGCGCGTCTCCAATTCTGAATAGTCTCGAAGTTGAATCGCTGCTTCTTTTCGTGGTTGCTTAGGGCTTCAGCATACGCTCCTTTCGTCCACCGGACCTCATAAGGCTTGACATCATAAAAGACTGGAATAATAGTAACCTCAGTCGGCCTCGACTGGAATGCCTTCAACATGTGCACGAGCTCGTCTAGACACCAATTTGATTTTGCATAAGTCGCTGAGAAAATGGCTATATGGATGAAGGAGGTTTCAATCGCGTGTAGTATTTGAGGAGTAATATTTTGCCCAACTTCCAATTCCTGCTTGTCCAGAAACACTCGCAGTCCACGGGAATTAAGACTACGGTATAGATCGGTGGCGAAGGTATTCTTTACATCGGGGCCACGATGATTGATAAATACATCGTAGCTCTTATAAGAAGTCGAGGAAGAACAGGAGGCCGTGGAGGAAGAAGAAGCAGCAGAAGCATTGTTGCCATTGTTGCAGGTTATTTGGTCGGCCATTGGAATCTGGATTTGGATGAATTGATACACAGAAATATAAAGATCGGTATAATAACAACAAACGATAAGCGCAAGCCGGCGAGCGTGAAGCAAGGGGGAGTCTTTTAAAGATTCATTGGACACGTTTATGCGGAGGCGGATCGCACTCCGCGCCAAGCAATGATGTGTTGTGGGTGTTGACGATGCCATTACGCGTGACAAGCCAATAATGCAATCCAGATGGTAGGGCGCACTCAGGGTTGGAATTTCAAAGTTATTATAATACATTTATGCGTCACAAGCCAGCGCATTGCAGTCCATTGTAGGGCGTACTCAGGGTTGGAATTTCAAAGTTATTATAATACATTTACGCGTCACAAGACAATAATGCAGTCCATGTACGGCGCATTGCAGTTCATTGTATGGCGTACTGGTTGGAATTTCAAAGTTATTATAATACATTTTTTGTATTAATATTTTAGTTTCATAAATTAGTTGACAGTGCTATTTTACTGGTTCCAATTAAGAAAGACAACACCATGGACAATTGTCGATTAAATGTAACAATGGGTTTGAAATTTAATATCATATACCAGTTCCAAGGAAGAAAGACAACACCATGGACGGTTGGTCGGTTAAATGTAAGAATGAAATGATGTTTGAAATTTAATATCATTCAATTATACAGGGATTCATCGAATATAGACTTGGTTGTTGTTTTATTGCAAACCATATCAACGCTAAACAAACAACATGCCATTTTTTTCAGCCGACCACCATGTGAAGAGGCATCAGTCCAATCAATACCATCCACTACTTTATTCTTTTGCAATTTAGTATTTTTTCTTACATACACCGCTCCCGCCTCCATCGAATATATACTTGGTGTAGATCGTGACGATAAAACATCAATATATCAAAATTAAATTTGATTATAAAACTTTTGATTATAATTAAGTTTTAAGTTTAGGTTGACATTTATAAAAACAATAGTTGTAAACTCTATTCTTTTACTTTGTATGGGAAAATATAATAGATAATTTAGGGTTTCTATGTAAGTTGGTAAAAATGGTTTTGTTTTGTTCCTTTTCCTTTGGAGATTACGAATGTAATCCATGAACTTCAAACATTATTGGGACATACCAAATTTGTAATCAAATTAATGTAATCCATGGTATTCAAATATTATTTCCACATATTAATTTTATGTGGATATGGATAATCTAGTGGAACAATTTATTATAATAAATTTGATAATATTTTGCAATGTCTTATTAGGTAGTGTTTTATTTTAAATTTCATATTTAATATTATTAGCTTGGGGCATAAAACACTGAAATGAAATAATATAAGCAACTACACAATGAACACAAGATGTATATAGAAGGTGAGGTTTTTGCCTTCTTTTTTCTTCTCAGTTATGAAATGCAAATACAAAGAAAGTGCACTAACTATGGAGTTGTCATGGACACTGTGGTCAACATGGTTGTTAGAAGATCTTCCACTTCTTTTGTTCTACTCCAAAATCCCACTCCAAGATGCTCTACTCAACTATGAAATAATAGACAATTCAATAAGAATGAAACCCCCTCATATCCTAGCAACTTGGTATGTAAAATGACTTGATAGTCGTCTAGGGTTTGGGTTTGGGTTTTTGCATGCCTCAAATCTTGATTAGGGTCAGGGTTTTGGCCCCTATAAAATCTTCTCGAAACTCCGCATGTGACTAGCTCCACATGTGTGAGTAGTGGAGGCTCACATGTCATCCACTTGATGTCATGGTGGTCAACATGATATGTCAACTTGTAAGACACATAACCTTTTCATACAAACTCTGATTGAGGTGATCTTTACATTGTCGGGAAGATCTCGATGTGTAGAATAACGTCGAGAGTTTAAGAACTTTCTAGCCCCTAAAAATGTTATTTGATGTCTCAAATAGGCCTTAAAATTTTTTACAGTCCAAATCAACAAAGTGGGACCTATCCCTAAATGGGCCCTACAAGCCAATAACTAACGTTTCCACCCATAAAGTACCAAAATAGATTAAAAAAATTGTATAATGATCCATTTTCAATCATACCTCCCCATTTAGGGAGGATGTTGGTCCCCAAAACATTTTACTAGAGGAAGTGAGGAAAGTTTTCGTCTACCTTTCCATTGGAGTACCATTTGGCCTTGGTTGGAAGTTGTCCTTTCAACCCAACTTACCAAAGTTCATGTTTCCCCCGTCTGGTTGTTTTAGACTTCTTTTGCAAAACTGTATCTTTTGCTAAATCTCCTTAAGCTTATGGTGCTAAGTCCTCTATGGTAGGAAATACTTGCTCATAAGTTTCTTGGTTCAACATGGAAGGTTCATAGAGTTTCATATTCTTCACATTCACTACAAAGTAAATGCGCATATATGGGGGTAGATTGA
>ML795885.1:21720-35951 GCA_009831015.1 Picea engelmannii
GGTAATGGTCTTGAAAACAAACATACCATTTACCCGGTAGCATCAACATAGTCATATAGACTATCTCATGACTAGATCATGAGCACCATCATCACTATTAGTGTCATCAGTTGCATCATCTCTCGAAACCATACTCCATCTGAGTAATCAGACATGATGTTGGGTAAGTCAGTCACTCCACAGAGTGACACAAGAGCCATTCTTCTAATCCGGACATATGTCCTAGAAGAATAAATGTTCTGAACCATTTTCTGTCTGGGAAATCTCTATCCATTGATCATCCATCTAGCTGATAATCATTTCCAACACTAGTGATAGTCTTCAAGGCGATTAGAACAATGCTATTCAATAGAAAACAACTGTACATAACTACAATCCAGTGATACACTACCACACCAAGTAGCACACAGATACTTGATCAATGACGTATAGTCACAATCAGTGGAACACATCCACCACAGTAGCATACATCTATTTTCTAGAGACATACAGCCTCCATAACACTCATCTGGGATCAAACTGCACAGAAAACATTGTTATGATATAAACTAAATCATTTGGGCCATTCTTCCACTCACATCTGTGAGATCTGGAAGAGCATTTGACCTCACAAGGTCAAACATCAATAATGAGCTATCTGGACTATTCTTCTCAAGCAAGGAAGAATAATTGACCCGATTTCTAATCCTGGACCATTCCCTATCCGGGCCATTCCTCCGACACTAGACAAAGTGCAACCTGGAGAGAATGAGTCTTCCCTAGGGAATTCCTGTCCCTGATTGATAAACCTGGACCATTCATCTATCTGGGCCATTCCTCCGGCACTAAACAAAGTGCAGCCTGGAGAGAATGAATCTTCCCTAGGGAATGATTGTCCAGACCATTTCCAAAGGAAATGATTGTCCTGCACCAACCTCCAAAACAGACCATTCTTTGAAACTGCTCACAACTGTGAGCTTCAAGAGAATTACTGTCCGGCAAAGCAGACCAGTCTTCCTTACCACTACTGAGAATGACCATCAAGAAGAGAGACTGTCCTAGACCATTCCCTATGTTAACCACAAAGGGAATCGTTGTCTATGGTACATCAACAATCCATCAAACCATTTTCATTACAAAAATGATTGTTCAATCTGGACCATTTTCCGAAGTGGAAAATGTCTGTTCGTCAGAAATCTCAAACCACTTTCCAAACTGCAAATGAACTTCTCATCCTGGACCATTTTTCAAACTGAAAAATGACTGTCCATAAGTCAATAACACATCAGTGCTCCCTCCCAATATGGGAGTCATCTCTTCCTTTTTCAATAAGGAAGTTGTCTCCACGAGCTCCAACTTGAGTACACAAACTTGGACAGAGGCTTTACCAAAATGTATGTTTATCTGCTCATTTGTGGAGATATATATTGGAGAACCACTGTCTCTTCTCTGGACTTCATCACGGAGAATGTAATGCTTGATCTCAATGTACTTCGGTCTTTCTGGAACACTGGTTTTCTCTAAAGGCTTCATATAGCTTTGATCATTACAATATATCATAGTTGAATTCAACTCCTTTGTTTTCTGCTAGCTCATAACATCGTGGCAAGGCTCAAACTGGAACATATCCATGTGGCACTTCTTCTTTCATCATGAGAGTTTGTCATGGATTAGCAATCCATCATCTTGGACTTCTAAGTATCCATTCTGACTTTTATCATAGAACATTTTTACCACGCTTCTGTTGTGCATTGGAGGTTCTCCACTAAGTTGTCTTCTTCCATCTTCATACAAAGGTCTCTTCTTGGTATACCTCAAATCCTTGATTTTGTTCTACATACGTTCTTTGTTCAATTATCCTGGAGAATAGTCTTTGCATTCATCTAATGTAAACTCCAAACCATGGATATTGTGGATGATATAATGGCTCATGTAGAGGTATGTCTAGTTTACTGGAACAAACAATCATCATAGCCTTCTCCCTCCATCTGGGAGAACCTCTAGTTCTGGATCTCACAATGCTGTCATTCATAAGTCTTCCATACATTGTTCTTCATCACAACTTTCAGTTCCTCAGCTTGATTGCTTTTAGTGAGTTCATATCAGGCTAGTAGTCTTGTGATTCTCGACTGATTGTTCTAGCTTTTCCTTCTCTCTTGGAATCTTCATGTTCTTCCTCATGTTTTTCTTTAGCTCGTAAGTCCATGGAGTTTTCTATAGATTCCATTCCCTGAAGATTCCAACTTCTTTCTTTCATCATAGGATCATGGATGTGGATGGGCAACCAAGGATACTTTAAGGCGTCTTTTCGAAGAATACTTCTTCTAGAGTCAAACTGAACATGTGTTGCTCTTCATGGTTGCTACCATTGATGGGAAAATGGATAGATACTTCATCATCTTTATTGGATCATATTATTTAGGATTAGCTCCATCCTAATCCTTGCTTCATGCATGAGTGCATGCTCATCTTTTGGAATTCTGTAATCAGCTCCCTCCAATTAAGAGAGCCCACGCTTTTGTCTGCATCCTTATTGCCTTATGCAAAGTGTCATAGGTCCTTTTCCAATTTCCTCTTGATTGTTGACTTCTTTTTGTCTTTTACTTCTTCTAGGTTTCTTCAAAATTGATTTTGATTTCGGCTTATCTTGCAGCTGTTACTTTATGCAATGACTTCCACATGAATTATTACTAGGGGTTGTTGATTTTCTTCATCCTTTCATGCGTATTTTCTTACTTGTATTCATTGTGATAGTAATCCTTATCTTGTTGTTCTTCCATAGGTATAGTTTCTCTTTGAACATATTATCTTCTAGAAAATAGATATGCAAGATATGTACAAAAAACATGGTATATACAAGAACTATGAAGCGTATTGTTACCTTGTCTTAGAAGAAGAAGCATGTTTTGTCTTGCTTGGATTTATTTGAGGGTTCCCTTTCTTCGACAACTGATGCTTTGTGTGTCTCCTTCCTTTTCTTTATCTTGGGACAATGATTCTTATAGTGATCATATTTTTGACAGTGGAAGCATTGTATTTCTGACATATCTTTCTCTTGATTTGGCTTCTTCCTTGAGCCAAACTTCCTTTTGTTCCTGGAATTCTTGAATCTTGCTGTGAAGGCTTGATCATCGTATTTCTTTTGAGGTTTCTCTTTTGCATTGATCCTCGATTCTTCTTGTGCACATCAAGTCCAAAGTTCTTCAAATGTAGGATACTCCTTCCTTGTTTTCATGCTTGCGGAAAATGCATCCCATGTCTTGGGAAGACCATTGAGTACTATATTTACCAGTTCCTTCTCTGAGATGATCTCTTCAATAGCTTGTAGTTGATCTCTTAACTGAGAGATCCTCACAAAGTATGATGTTATGATGTCATCATCATTCATCTTCATGTCACAGATCTCATTCTTCAGACTCATTACTTGTCCAATGTTTATGATATAGAAGAGGTTTGTTACGGCATCGTACATCTTCTTAGACGAATCAAGATGGGAGATGTAGGGTATCAAGTGGTATTTTATATAATCCACTATGATATTCATGGCATTGATGTCATTGTCTTTAAATTTCTCCATAACTACAACATTATGTGGTTCCTTCTCTTTTCCTTCTTCAGAATCTGGTTCCACAATCTTTACTTTCACGATATCCAATACTTTATTCTTGGCAAGGATGAGGTCAATCCTTGTCTTCCATGCTTTGAAGTTAGAAGCCCTTGGTCAACCCTAGATTTGACCAAAAATTCAAACTTGATGTCTTAGCTTGCTGAGAGTACCAAGAGGTGCGCTAGGCTATGGTGCACTAGTCTATCCATAAATTAGGTCAATCCCTTCACTTAAGGTGACTCAACGAGAGGATTAGGGTTTCTGCAACTGCACCTGCTAGTAACCCTAGAGACAATGCTTTGGTAACTACTCCTGTTAGAAACCCTAGCGACAGTTTCTTCAATGAGCTTAGTATCCTTATGGCCATGCTCCCTTCCAGTGGTTAGATTAAATGAAGGAGGTGTGGGCCCATAACCTGTTAGAATATTATGGATGTGCTCATTTAACCATAGAAAATATCACTATTGTCACCCAACCATAGGCCGAAGCCACCCCCGAGCACCTTTAACCTTGACAGAGAATCATTTCGCAAGAAAAACCTAGGCTAGATAGCCAAACTGGATATTGCACCTCTCTCCAAGGGTAGAGCACCAAGCAAGAATAAAAATAGTTGATCAGAAAGTCCAAACCCAGAGAAGACAAAAACTATAGACTGGCGGCAACAACTTCTCCAAAACTTGCGCACAAAACTGACCAACTGCAGTGCACACAAGTGTGCTCTACAGTTTTGAGAATGCCTGTCAGAATGAGGACTAGCCTCCTGTATTTAGATTAAAAATGGAAAACTGCCTGGGCCAACTTCTCATTCTGGGTGCCTATTTACTTAGTATATAATATTTCCTTTATCCGACTTCTTCTCTTGGAGGTTAATAACCTAATACAAATTATCCTCTTGAGTCAACTTGTCTTCTAGGGTTATTAGACAACTAATTAGGGTTTCTTCTTGCTTCCCGAAATATTCCATTCTTGTCAGGTTTACACGTGGAGGTAAATACCTCTCGCAGCTACCATAATATCAACAATAGGCTCAACAGCCAATCTGAATATAGATAAGGAGACATCTTGATAATGCTTTGCAAATCCCACAAAAAGAGGAATACTATTTTGCTGAGCTGGTTCATCTGAAATACCAAAAAGTTCCATTTGAACAAAGTACTAAGAACAAAAATGATCATCTTTACTATCTTGGTAATAGTATTGACCAATCAAATCTGAAGCAGATTTTCCTTGGATTGTCATGGTATGATGATTGCAGTAGCTCTGGTGTCTCTCTGTTTGATCTTAGTTGTTAGCACAACATTATGCCAATACAATCTTATATTGGATTCTCTTACCTCCTTCAACAAGGATTTCTGCTCTTTCCTCTTCCTTTTGAAATCTTGTATATTTTCTTGTTGTTTAGCATTCCATTTCTCAAAAAAGGATTTTTCTTTCTTCAATTTCTTAATCATACTTGACAACTCCTTTACTATGTCCTTTTCTTTCCTTGCTTCCACCTTGAATTCTGGATATTCTTATACTAGGGTAGGTAAGTTCAAATCTATGGAAGTTTGGAGTTTTCTTAGTTTAATTACATATCTTGAAGATAGCCCAGTACTAAGGTCCTTTTCTTCATTGCTTTCTGAGTCTCTAGTTTCTAGAAGATCTTGCAGTTGCTCTATTTCTGGAAAAAGATCATTTTTCTCATCATTAATTGCATTTGTGCCTTTGAATGTAGATTTAGATACTGAAGCTGACTTTGTAGTTTCCCTGGTCACAGGTCTCCTTGAATACTGTGAAATATTTTTTCCCTTTTCACATTTCTTCTTAGGTTCTTCAGATTCCTTCTTTGACCTATGTAAAGAAGATGCCAAGGCCTTTTTTTTTATCTCTTTCTTAGAATCTTCTGAATTGTCTTCTATGACTATGAGGTTTTCCTTCTTAATAGAAGGATGAAACATGGCTTTTGAATTTAGTCTGAATTTGTTTGCAGCTCTTGTATAATTTCTTCTAGGATATTTGGGTATATGTGTCTTCTTCTTACTTTGTTTCTTACTTTTTGCAGTCTTCTTGCCTGTAGGTTATTTCTTCTGTTTAGCTAGACTTTGAACTGAGCTTGTGATGTAATCTTCAGGTTCATCAAATTCCCTTTTTATATCTGAATCACAATGAATATCAATCTCTTCATCCATTTTAAATTTCTTACCTCAACTGGTAGTGCCTTTCTCATTAAGTTTACCCATAGGCAAATCACCAATACCTTGTTGTGTTTGTAATTTTCTCTTGCCAACACGAGTTACCCCGGCTGTAGGGGAATTTTCTTTCATCAAAACCTCAGTGGCTTGAGAGGTTTGTTTCTCTTTTACAACTTTCTTCTCCTTGACAGTTTTAGACTTAGTTTCCTATAGATTAGGTTTTAATGACTGGATTAACTAGTCCCAAGACCTATGAACTTCATTTAAGGAAAAGACTACCAACGTTTTGATCAACCCTTGATGAAAACGACTATTTTTTGTTGTTGTAGGATGTGATTGAATCCTCTTAGACATCTTAGATAAAAAATTTAATAAGAAATAAGGTAGGTTAAGAGGGTAATCGCCATTTACATGGATTAACATCCTAATATGATAGAGATGGACCAGAGAAAATATGCCTTCACATGTAATGTACCTATGGATTGTCAATAGAGCAGTGTGCCATTCTTTCCTCACCCAGATGTGTGGGATACCCTGGCTCCAATTGGGGTTTTTCTTTTCTGGAATTAAAAATTGATTTACAAACTCCATAACTACATTTTATTTCTTCCACAATCTTTCCCCATACACTGGTAACCTACAAGCTTTAGCTATGGAATTCTCTGTCACGTGCATGAGAATTTTACCAACTACAGATTCGAAACCATCGAAATTCGGTGCAAATGTCATAGAAATATGCTCGTCATGAACCTGGAATGTCGAGAAGAAGTAAAACCAACCAACATCCTTAAAAAGTTTTGCCATCTGAGGAAATGCTTCGAACAATTATGTTCCTTCTGGCTCCAATCTGGTTATCTGACCACTCTTTTTGGGCGCCATGACTCTGATACAAGCCTACAGAAAATTTTTGAGAATATCGAGGGTTTGATCTCCAACTTTCAAGGGCTGTTGAAAACTGAGAGTTATCTCTTTACCTGCAAAGCATGTGTAGAATGATAGACATACTAAAACAGGCAGATTATGATCTCATTCATTTGAAATAATAATCGGGCGTGTTGATTTGATGTCAAGGTGGTGAGTACTGTGCGACCCTCTGAATTTAGCTGTCATCATAAGAGTAACAACCTGAAATAGATCACATAGAGATGTGTAGATCCTCTAGTTTTGATTTTGAACGTTAGGAAACGATTTGGGTAAGGCGGTGCATGCAGAACTATCTTTACTCTCGACGCTGCAAGAATAGTGCTATTCTTGTAGCGCCCTTTCCACTTTGAGAAAATTTGAAAATTCAATCGTGGAAAGGACAAGTGATGTGATAGAAATCTTTCATATCATATCCTAATCTTTAAAAACTTTAAAAACATTTAAAATGTGCATAAAAAGATTGAAAATAATCTTTCAAGCCAAGAAGGGAAAGACAAAGTTTAACAAAAAATCACGGAAAATGGGTAGAACAGGGACTAAGGACACCCAATCATTCAAAAACAAGATTAAGGACTAACACTGGATCCTTCTGGGGATAAAGTTTCATGATGAAGCTTTAAGAACTGTTGACCAATGCCTTCATATCCTTCTTATTCACTTTCTTTCCTTGCTCTGTCATTCTTTATTCAAAACCACAAAACTGTAAAGAAGCAATTCCATTAGGTATATGGAGTCTTTATTTGAGCTCAAAAGTAAAACCTACTGTACAAACTGAACTTTTTGACTAATTTTAAAAGAAATAATGTTTCAGGAATATCCCATTTATTGGGCCTCCTAAAATCCACTATCATCCAAATTGTGTAAGAGAAAGGTATTGTTGTTCATGACCCTGGCTACTTTGAAAGGACCATACCATAAGTTGTCAAACTTACCATGTTTAGATTTTTTCTCTCTTGTAGCATCCCATCTCAATACAAGATCTCCCTCTTGAAAAATATCCTTCTGTGTCTTTTTATCAAAAGTTGCTTTAACTTTTCTCTGGTGAATAACAACTTTCTGATCCAACTTTTCTCTAGTCTGTTGAACCTCTATAATTTGGAAAACTCTCCTCTGAATGTCATTGGGTTCTTCTAACTCCTATTGCAAAAATTTAAGAACAGGTAAACCCAATTGAGTTGGGAAGACAACCTCTGTTCCATACACCATTTGGAAAGGGGAAGTTCCAATATATTTCTTAGTACTAATCCGATCAGCCCATAGGGAAAATTTTAATTTGGATTCCCATGACCTTTTGTTTTCTGTAAGTAATTTTTTAATAATCCTTATGAGGATTTTATTGGATGATTCTGCTAACCCATTTCCTTGGGGATAGTAAGGAGCGGAATGGACAATTTTGATGTTATATTTATTGAAAAAATCAACCATTGAATTTGATTTGAAAGCTTGAGCATTATCATTAACCAACTTCTTAGGACAACCAAATCTAGAAAAAAATATGCCCTTCGAGAAAGTCCATAATTACCTTGTCTGTTGCATTTCTGGTTGGGATTGCTTCAATCCACTTGGTAAAGTAATCTGTGGTAGTGAGTATCCATTTGTGTTGTCCAGAAGATGAAGGATGAATTTCTCCAAAGAAGTCTAGGCCTCACTATTGAAAAGGTCCATGAGCAATGATGGGTTTTAAAGGTAGAGACATAAGTTTTTTTTTTCTTGCAAACTTTTGACATGGTTCACATGCCCTCACCTGAGAAAATATGTCAAAAAACAATACAGGCTAATAGTAACCTGCTCTTAAATTTTTTAAAGTAGTGTATTTCCAATGGTGATGTCCCCCACAAACTCCCTGGTGTAAATCACAGAAAATTTGTTTTGCTTCCTCTTCATCAACACACCTTAACAAAATTCCATTAATATCTTTCCAAAACAAGATTTGATCAATAATGCAATATTTCATTGATTTCAATTTAAGTGATCTGAACTTGGATTTATCAAAATCAAGAGGAGACTAAATATTTAGAAGAAAAAATATAATATATTTATACCATGGTGAGGAAAAATATTTGTTGCTCACCTGTGAGCCAGTTTCCTCAACCTGAAATGATGAATTCTATGATTTGATGGAGAAATTATATAATCCAATTGCTTTGCAATTTGACTCTGTCATCAATTTGGCAAGGCCTTGTCCTTTTATTAACTGAGTGGGATTTATAGTCAAGTTGTATTCCATAATTTTAGTTATCCATTTCCCCCTCTTTCCTTCATAATCAGGTTGGAATAAAATTTCTTTAACTACACTACTTGGAACATATGCAATGATCTCATATTGTAGGACATATACCTTGAAAGATTTTAAAGCCTTCACGAGAGCATATGCTTGTTTTTCCATAGTATCATATTTTAGTTCAGAATCCCTGAGAGTCTTGCTGAAGAAATACATAGGTTGTTCATACCCCTAGTTGTTTCTTTGTAAGAGAACATCAACTATAGTGTCTTCAGAGGCAAATGAAAAAATCAAAAACTCCTTAGAGTAATTAGGGCTGATGAGGTTAGGTGCCTTGATTAAAGCCTAGTTAATATTTTCAAATGATTCCTTTGCTTCTAGTATCCATTTTATTTTTGCATCCTTCTTCAACATATCAGTAATATACTTGATGATTTCTGCAAAATTTTGTATAAATCTTCTTAAGAAATTGAGTTTTCCTATGAAATATTGGATAGACTTCTTATTCCTTAGAATGTCTATCTGTTGAATGGATTTTACCCTTTCAGGGTCTATCTTGATTCCTTCTGGTGAAACAATATGTCCTAAAATTTTTCCTTCTTCCATGGCAAAATGAGATTTTTTAGGGTTTAAGGATATACCATAACTTCTAAATTTTTCAAATGTTTGCTTCAAATACTGCAAGTGTTCATCATCAGAGGTTGAGAACATAGTAATATCATCAAGATAAATAACCATAAATCTGTCTTTATCACCAACAAATGCAATTTCCATAGCTCTCTGAAATGTTGCTCATGCATTCATTAATCTAAAAGGAATCTTTTCATACATGAAAGTGCCCCAGGGAATGGTAAAAATTGTCTTCTTCTTATCTTATTCCATCATTGATATCTGATTATATCCTGAATAGCCATCAAGCATAGAAATCCTCTTTGCCCCTAGTATTCTTTGTAGAATATGATCCATTTTAGGTAATGGATATTTGTCCTTTAGAGAACACCTGTTCAGATTTATGAATTCTACACAAAGCCTTATCTCTCCATTCTTTTTCCTGACAGGTACTAAATTAGCTACCCATTCTGAGTATCTCAATGGTACTATAATTTTAGCATCCAACAACCTTTTCAATTCTTTTCAATTATAGGTAGCAACAATGGATTGAATTTTCTAGATTTCTGCTTAAAAGGTTTGGATCCAGGCTTTAAAGGAATCTTGTGCTGCCTAATTTCTGTATCAAAAACCTTAAGGTATTCATAAGACCAGGAAAAAACATTTGAAAATTGTTTCATCAAATTGACATACCTGTCTCTCTGTTTTTCTGGTAATTTTCTGGATAATTTCACCATCCTGGGATTTGAATATGGATTGATATCACAATCTACCACTTTAGCTTCCTCTGTTTGAATAAAAAAATTTCTTGAAACATCATTATGGTCAAATAATCTCTCAAGTGGAACCAGGCCTTTTGGAAAATGATTTGTTTTCAACTCAATAATTTTATCACCAGCAATATTGTCTTGAAGGACATTTGTAGCATGAACTTTCACATCATCATTTTCATTATCCTAATCTATTGAGATATTAGAAAACTCATCAATGGCCTCCAAAAACCTTTGAATTTCCTGATCATCTTTAAAAACTTGCCAATTTTTTATGTTATTTGGTATTGAGGGTCTGTTTCTTACATCATTTTCAAACCTTAAATTGGGAAAAATTGGAGTTATGAAATTACTGGTTGCAAGTGCTAAAAGAATCTTTCTATTGATTCAAATTTATGTGTACAAAAGTGATATTGAAGGCCAAAAAGAAATTATCAACAAAGTCCCACACTTCATTTCTATATTTCTTTAACCTCTATTGTTTGGTCTAATAAATGTTTTTGATCTGATGGATGATAAGCTCTAAATCTCCAAAAACATAAATTTTATCTATGCCCATATTTTTAGCAGCTTTTATTCCTAGCAGAAGAGCTTCATATTCACTGATATTGTTGGTTGTATTAGATTCTAGTTTGTATGACAGGGGAATAACTTTTTTGGTAGGATAAATAAATACAATCACAGCCCTAGAGCCTTCTTTGGAACAAAACCCATCAAAGAAAATTTTCCAGACTAGGTTTTCTGCATTTTCTTCCACTGTAGGTATGATTTTCCTGACTATTGTTTCAGTTATCTCGTCACCATTGTGAAAAATAGAAGAATCAAGTTCATCTTCTACAACATATATGGGATGATTACCAAGATTTTCATGATCACTTACCAGGTAAGACTGTCTCACTTCCCTATACAATCTTCGATTCTCTCCACCAAACACAAGTATGGTAGCATAAATGAGATCCATTTGTAGTGTGCCTCCTATTTATTTGCCCATGATCTTGACAGAAGCATCCAAAATTTAGGAGGTATGTCAGCCACAACTACATCCAACACCATACTTTTCATAGGTAACTGAGATAAAGTAAAAACCATGTCTTTAATGACTCCCAGACATTTAAATTTCCTGGAGTCAAATGAATATAGGTCTAGATAAGGATTAGTAATGTCTAAACCTGATTCATCCATTACCACTTTTGGCATGACATTGTGTGAAGCTCCTGAATCCATTAAAAAATTATGAAATATTTTGTCATGAATGTTCAGAGATATGTAGAAGGGAGTAGAAGCATCAGACCTATATTCAATATGAGGTCCAATGGTTATGGCAGGGTTTTCATCTTCAAGATTTATAGTATCTGAAAAAGTAACATGAGCAGGAACCTACAATGCTTTGAGAACATATTTTCTAAAAGGATCAGTTTTCATCAATTCTACCAGAGGTATGGGGATTTTAATTTTATTAATTTTGTTTTCCAAACTGAAAGAAGAAACATGCTTCTCAGTTTCCTTCACCTCTGTAGTGATAACCTTGACAGGTTGCTTTGGTTGCTGATCAGTTTTAATCCCTGAACCTTCTTTACTGACCCCTGATTTCACTGGAGAAATAGTCTTTTTAGTTGGAACAGGTATATCCAACTTTGGTGTATTTGATATAGACCTAAGATCATATTTTTTCCTTTCAGGGTCTTTCTCGATAATTTCTTCAGCATCCTCTTCCTCAAACTGATTTAGTATAAGATCATCCTCATAATATTGTTGTGTCAAATCAGTGGGAGGTAATTATGTATCATTTAAATGCACTGTAGAATATTCTTCAGTGTCATCAATTTATTCAACTTCTTCCACTGCATTATTTTGAAAAGGAGGAAAAGCTTTATGATCTTCTTGATTTCTCCTTTCTCTGGGCACAATTTGAGGAACATTGTTAGGCCTTCTGAACTAGTTAGGTTTTTGTATCCACCTTAATGTGTAGGTCTACTAGGCTGTTTTGTTTCCATATTCAGCCTGGCCATTTCAAATGACAAGGTTTTCAACATTTTGGTCATTTCATCCATCTTAGAATACGATGTTGTATGAAAAGAAGAAGGGAGTTCTTCTCTCAGTTTTTTTCCTGTCTCTGTCACCCCTAGACTTCAATTTCTCCATTGTTAGTATGTTAGATTATACTTCAATGGTTGCTTCCTGCATCAGAATCAGAGTAGTATACCTCCTTTCTCTCAACAGTAGAGAAAACTCAACATCAAAGGCATTGGCAAAAGTAATTTTCGTTGATGTTTCTGTGGGTTTGATTTCATCTGAAATTTTACTATACATTTTATTAAATATTTTGGTAAAATTAGATATAGATTCTCCTTGTTTCCTTTTCAAAGCACCAAACTCAGTGATATAATACAAGTAGTCTTTATTATCTCCCTGATGTCTTAAAAAGGTATCATCCAGTGCTTCAATATCAACAATTGAATTGGGAGGCAGGCTTCTAAACCATTTTCTTTCCTCTCCATCTAAACTCTGCACAAAAAGTCTCATCCAAACATATGCACGCTCCACATTAAAATTATTCACAAAACTGTAGAAAGAGTTTTTAAGTGTTCTTCAACAATAACTTCTCCCTCTCCATTGAATCTTGGCAAATACTTCATATAATCATTAGGTGGGAAAGCATACAGAACTTGTGGTAAATTTAATGGTGCATATTTGGCTGCAACAATTGCATACATCCTATTCACAACCATATTGATCACAATGGGTGTTTGAACTGTAGGAATGGGAAGAACTGATGATGTAGAAAGAGAAACAGTTCCTTGGGTGGAACAACTTAATTGGGTTGATATAAGTTTTTGATCTCCAAGTAAAGAAATCAAAGGTTTCTTATATGAACCAGAGTAGGTTTAAGGTTCTAGAAACATGGGATTTTCAAAGGAACACTAATGTGTTTTAACCTCTTCAGAAGAACTGGATTGGGGTGATGATGAGGGTGTATTTGGTTCACTTTTAATGTCTTTGGGAAAGTCTCTCAAAGCTTTAGCTATAGATAAGGTATTTGTTTGTTCTTCTTCAATGAGCTCAACAAACAATTTCCATTGATCTAAATTCAATTATGAGAAAGTTGAAGGAAAAGAAACAGATGAAGGTTCAACAATAGGATTTGTTTCACTCTCAGGAATAATTTCCTCAATTGGAAGGATATTGACAGTTTCAGAAGACTATCCTTGAGTACTTGTAGAAGAAAAATTTTCTTTTGAAAGAGAGGACTGTCCAAGAGTATTTTTAAATTTTCTCAATAACTTTTCAGGATCTGACACTGCTACAATAGGTTAGGATTTGGGTTTTTTCTAGTCACTTGTTTCTTTGTAGATGATGATGAAGTTGGAGGAGTTTTAAGTCCTTTTCCTTCTCTTTTAGGAGCCAAAATTACTGCAGAGGAGTCGCTAGGTGAAAAATACACAATATCATGTAATTGTCCAAATCCTTTTCCACCATAAAGATTTAAATCTGATCTTTTCGTTATCCTAGGGGAAATATCTTCGTTCCTTCATCCCTAACAACGGTGCCAAAATATGTTAGTCCCTAAAGTTGCACTTGATTGTGAGAGGGAAAGATAGGGCATCATCAAGTTATTGCAATGGTATTTATGAAGGGTTTTCTAAATAAGTTTTTAGAAAATGGTTGAAAGATGGCTCAAGGATTCAATAAAACATATAACTCAATGTAAAAGCAAGTAAACATCCCACTGGCTTAGTAAATGCCAGACACTTTAACAAATCAGACGGTAAGGTAAATAAAGAAAGGAAGGTATGTGAGTATCTAGTTTGTCAACTCACACATGGATTTCTCATTCCAAAATATCATTAAGAAACAAGAACATGTACTTGAAAACATTCTTAATTATGAACAAAAACAGTAAATTTTTCACTGTGTCACTCACAATCAAGAAATCATATGCATTGCAA
>ML795885.1:36001-59329 GCA_009831015.1 Picea engelmannii
CTCCCTCCAATTAAGAGAGCCCACGCTTTTGTCTGCATCCTTATTGCCTTATGCAAAGTGTCATAGGTCCTTTTCCAATTTCCTCTTGATTGTTGACTTCTTTTTGTCTTTTACTTCTTCTAGGTTTCTTCAAAATTGATTTTGATTTCGGCTTATCTTGCAGCTGTTACTTTATGCAATGACTTCCACATGAATTATTACTAGGGGTTGTTGATTTTCTTCATCCTTTCATGCGTATTTTCTTACTTGTATTCATTGTGATAGTAATCCTTATCTTGTTGTTCTTCCATAGGTATAGTTTCTCTTTGAACATATTATCTTCTAGAAAATAGATATGCAAGATATGTACAGAAAACATGGTATATACAAGAACTATGAAGCGTATTGTTACCTTGTCTTAGAAGAAGAAGCATGTTTTGTCTTGCTTGGATTTATTTGAGGGTTCCCTTCCTTCGACAACTGATGCTTTGTGTGTCTCCTTCCTTTTCTTTAGATTGGGACAATGATTCTTGTAGTGACCATATTTTCGATAGTGGAAGCATTGTATTTCTGACATATCTTTCTCTTGATTTGGCTTCTTCCTTGAGCCAAACTTCCTTTTGTTCCTGGAGTTCTTGAATCTTGCTGTGAAGGCTTGATCATCGTATTTCTTTTGAGGTTTCTCTTTTGCATTGATCCTTGATTCTTCTTGTGCACATCAAGTCCAAAGTTCTTCAAATGTAGGATACTCCTTCCTTGTTTTCATGCTTGCGGCAAATGCATCCCATGTCTTGGGAAGACCATTGAGTACTATATTTACCAGTTCCTTCTCTCAGATGATCTCTTCAATAACTTGCAGTTGATCTCTTAACTGAGAGATCCTCACAAAGTATGATGTTATGATGTCATCATCATTCATCTTCATGTCACAGAGCTCATTCTTCAGACTCATTACTTGTCCAATGTTTCTGATATAGAAGAGGTTTGTTAGGGAATCGTACATCTTCTTAGATGAATCAAGATGGGAGATGTAGGGTATCAAGTGGTCTTTTATAGAATCCACTATGATACTCATGGAATTGATGTCATTGTCCTTAAACTTCTCCATAACTACAACATTATGTGGTTCCTTCTCTTTTCCTTCTTCAGACTCTAGTTCCACGATCTTTCCTTTCATGATATCCAACACTTTATTCTTGGCAAGGATGAGGTCAATCCTTGTCTTCCATGCTCTGAAGTTAGAAGCCCTTGTTCAACCCTAGATTTGACCAAAAATTCAAAATTGACGTCTTAGCTTGCTGAGAGTACCAGGAGGTGCATTAGGCTAGGGTGCACTAGTCTATCCATAAATTAGGTCAATCCCTTCACTTAAGGTGACTCAATGAGAGGATTAGGGTTTTTGCAACTACACCTGCTAGTAACCCTAGAGACAATGCTTTGGTAACTATTCTTGTTAGAAACCCTAGCGGAAGTTTCTTCAACGAGCTTAGTATCCTTATGGCCATGCTCCCTTCCAGTGGTTAGACTGAATGAAGGAGGTGTGGGCCCATAACCTGTTAGAATATTATGGATGTGCTTGTTTAACCATAGAAAATATCACTATTGTCACCCAACCATATGCCAAAGCCAACCCCGAGCACCTTTAACCTTGACAGAGAATCATTTCAGAAGCAAAACCTAGGCTAGATAGCCAAACTGGATAGTGCACCTCTCTCCAAGGGTAGAGCACCAAGAAAGAATAACAATAGTTGATCAGAAAGTCCAAACCCAGAGAAGACAGAAACTATAGACTGGTGGCAACAACTTCTCCAAAACTTGCGCACAAAACTGCCCAACTGCAGTGCACACAAGTGTGCTCTACAGTTTTGAGAATGCCTGTCAGAATGAGGACTAGCCTCCTATATTTATATTAAAAATGGAAAATTGCTTGGGCCGACTTCTGATTCTGGGTGCCTATTTACTTAGTATATAATATTTCCTTTATCCGACTTCTTCTCTTGGAGGTTAATAACCTAATACAAATTATCCTCTTGAGATGACTTGTCTTCTAGGGTTATTAGCCAACTAATTAGGGTTTCTTCTTGCTTCTTGAAATATTCCATTCTTGTCAGGTTTACACGTGGAGGTAAATACCTCCTGCAGCTACCATAATATCAACAATAGGCTCAATAGCCAATCTAAATATAGATAAGGAGACATCTTAATAATGCTTTGAAAATCCCACAAAAAGAGGAATACTATCTTGCTGAGCTGGTTCATCTGAAATACCAAAAAGTTCCATTTGAACAAAGTACTAAGAACAAAAATGATCATCTTTACTATCTTGGTAATAGTATTGAGCAATCAAAACTGAAGCAGATTTTCCTTGGATTTCCATGGTATGATGACTGCAGTAGCTCTGGTGTCTCTCTGTTTGAGCTTAGTTGTTAGCACAACATTATGCCAATACAATCTTATATTGGATTCTCTTACCTCCTTTAGCAAGGCTTTCTTCTCTTTCCTCTTCCTTTTGAAATATTGTATATTTTCTTGTTGTTTAGCATTCCATTTCTCAAAAAAGGATTTTTCTTTCTTCAATTTCTTAATCATACTTGACAACTCCTTTACTATGTCCTTTTCTTTCCTTGCTTCCACCTTGAATTCTGGATATTCTTATACTAGGGTAGGTAAGTTCAAATCTATGGAAGTTTGGAGTTTTCTTAGTTTAATTACATATCTTGAAGATAGCCCAGTACTAAGGTCCTTTTCTTCATTGCTTTCTGAGTCTCTAGTTTCTAGAAGATCTTGCAGTTGCTCTATTTCTGGAAAAAGATCATTTTTCTCATCATTAATTGCATTTGTGCCTTTGAATGTAGATTTAGATACTGAAGCTGACTTTGTAGTTTCCCTGGTCACAGGTCTCCTTGAATACTGTGAAATATTTTTTCCCTTTTCACATTTCTTCTTAGGTTCTTCAGATTCCTTCTTTGACCTATGTAAAGAAGATGCCAAGGCCTTTTTTTTTATCTCTTTCTTAGAATCTTCTGAATTGTCTTCTATGACTATGAGGTTTTCCTTCTTAATAGAAGGATGAAACATGGCTTTTGAATTTAGTCTGAATTTGTTTGCAGCTCTTGTATAATTTCTTCTAGGATATTTGGGTATATGTGTCTTCTTCTTACTTTGTTTCTTACTTTTTGCAGTCTTCTTGCCTGTAGGTTATTTCTTCTGTTTAGCTAGACTTTGAACTGAGCTTGTGATGTAATCTTCAGGTTCATCAAATTCCCTTTTTATATCTGAATCACAATGAATATCAATCTCTTCATCCATTTTAAATTTCTTACCTCAACTGGTAGTGCCTTTCTCATTAAGTTTACCCATAGGCAAATCACCAATACCTTGTTGTGTTTGTAATTTTCTCTTGCCAACACGAGTTACCCCGGCTGTAGGGGAATTTTCTTTCATCAAAACCTCAGTGGCTTGAGAGGTTTGTTTCTCTTTTACAACTTTCTTCTCCTTGACAGTTTTAGACTTAGTTTCCTATAGATTAGGTTTTAATGACTGGATTAACTAGTCCCAAGACCTATGAACTTCATTTAAGGAAAAGACTACCAACGTTTTGATCAACCCTTGATGAAAACGACTATTTTTTGTTGTTGTAGGATGTGATTGAATCCTCTTAGACATCTTAGATAAAAAATTTAATAAGAAATAAGGTAGGTTAAGAGGGTAATCGCCATTTACATGGATTAACATCCTAATATGATAGAGATGGACCAGAGAAAATATGCCTTCACATGTAATGTACCTATGGATTGTCAATAGAGCAGTGTGCCATTCTTTCCTCACCCAGATGTGTGGGATACCCTGGCTCCAATTGGGGTTTTTCTTTTCTGGAATTAAAAATTGATTTACAAACTCCATAACTACATTTTATTTCTTCCACAATCTTTCCCCATACACTGGTAACCTACAAGCTTTAGCTATGGAATTCTCTGTCACGTGCATGAGAATTTTACCAACTACAGATTCGAAACCATCGAAATTCGGTGCAAATGTCATAGAAATATGCTCGTCATGAACCTGGAATGTCGAGAAGAAGTAAAACCAACCAACATCCTTAAAAAGTTTTGCCATCTGAGGAAATGCTTCGAACAATTATGTTCCTTCTGGCTCCAATCTGGTTATCTGACCACTCTTTTTGGGCGCCATGACTCTGATACAAGCCTACAGAAAATTTTTGAGAATATCGAGGGTTTGATCTCCAACTTTCAAGGGCTGTTGAAAACTGAGAGTTATCTCTTTACCTGCAAAGCATGTGTAGAATGATAGACATACTAAAACAGGCAGATTATGATCTCATTCATTTGAAATAATAATCGGGCGTGTTGATTTGATGTCAAGGTGGTGAGTACTGTGCGACCCTCTGAATTTAGCTGTCATCATAAGAGTAACAACCTGAAATAGATCACATAGAGATGTGTAGATCCTCTAGTTTTGATTTTGAACGTTAGGAAACGATTTGGGTAAGGCGGTGCATGCAGAACTATCTTTACTCTCGACGCTGCAAGAATAGTGCTATTCTTGTAGCGCCCTTTCCACTTTGAGAAAATTTGAAAATTCAATCGTGGAAAGGACAAGTGATGTGATAGAAATCTTTCATATCATATCCTAATCTTTAAAAACTTTAAAAACATTTAAAATGTGCATAAAAAGATTGAAAATAATCTTTCAAGCCAAGAAGGGAAAGACAAAGTTTAACAAAAAATCACGGAAAATGGGTAGAACAGGGACTAAGGACACCCAATCATTCAAAAACAAGATTAAGGACTAACACTGGATCCTTCTGGGGATAAAGTTTCATGATGAAGCTTTAAGAACTGTTGACCAATGCCTTCATATCCTTCTTATTCACTTTCTTTCCTTGCTCTGTCATTCTTTATTCAAAACCACAAAACTGTAAAGAAGCAATTCCATTAGGTATATGGAGTCTTTATTTGAGCTCAAAAGTAAAACCTACTGTACAAACTGAACTTTTTGACTAATTTTAAAAGAAATAATGTTTCAGGAATATCCCATTTATTGGGCCTCCTAAAATCCACTATCATCCAAATTGTGTAAGAGAAAGGTATTGTTGTTCATGACCCTGGCTACTTTGAAAGGACCATACCATAAGTTGTCAAACTTACCATGTTTAGATTTTTTCTCTCTTGTAGCATCCCATCTCAATACAAGATCTCCCTCTTGAAAAATATCCTTCTGTGTCTTTTTATCAAAAGTTGCTTTAACTTTTCTCTGGTGAATAACAACTTTCTGATCCAACTTTTCTCTAGTCTGTTGAACCTCTATAATTTGGAAAACTCTCCTCTGAATGTCATTGGGTTCTTCTAACTCCTATTGCAAAAATTTAAGAACAGGTAAACCCAATTGAGTTGGGAAGACAACCTCTGTTCCATACACCATTTGGAAAGGGGAAGTTCCAATATATTTCTTAGTACTAATCCGATCAGCCCATAGGGAAAATTTTAATTTGGATTCCCATGACCTTTTGTTTTCTGTAAGTAATTTTTTAATAATCCTTATGAGGATTTTATTGGATGATTCTGCTAACCCATTTCCTTGGGGATAGTAAGGAGCGGAATGGACAATTTTGATGTTATATTTATTGAAAAAATCAACCATTGAATTTGATTTGAAAGCTTGAGCATTATCATTAACCAACTTCTTAGGACAACCAAATCTAGAAAAAAATATGCCCTTCGAGAAAGTCCATAATTACCTTGTCTGTTGCATTTCTGGTTGGGATTGCTTCAATCCACTTGGTAAAGTAATCTGTGGTAGTGAGTATCCATTTGTGTTGTCCAGAAGATGAAGGATGAATTTCTCCAAAGAAGTCTAGGCCTCACTATTGAAAAGGTCCATGAGCAATGATGGGTTTTAAAGGTAGAGACATAAGTTTTTTTTTTCTTGCAAACTTTTGACATGGTTCACATGCCCTCACCTGAGAAAATATGTCAAAAAACAATACAGGCTAATAGTAACCTGCTCTTAAATTTTTTAAAGTAGTGTATTTCCAATGGTGATGTCCCCCACAAACTCCCTGGTGTAAATCACAGAAAATTTGTTTTGCTTCCTCTTCATCAACACACCTTAACAAAATTCCATTAATATCTTTCCAAAACAAGATTTGATCAATAATGCAATATTTCATTGATTTCAATTTAAGTGATCTGAACTTGGATTTATCAAAATCAAGAGGAGACTAAATATTTAGAAGAAAAAATATAATATATTTATACCATGGTGAGGAAAAATATTTGTTGCTCACCTGTGAGCCAGTTTCCTCAACCTGAAATGATGAATTCTATGATTTGATGGAGAAATTATATAATCCAATTGCTTTGCAATTTGACTCTGTCATCAATTTGGCAAGGCCTTGTCCTTTTATTAACTGAGTGGGATTTATAGTCAAGTTGTATTCCATAATTTTAGTTATCCATTTCCCCCTCTTTCCTTCATAATCAGGTTGGAATAAAATTTCTTTAACTACACTACTTGGAACATATGCAATGATCTCATATTGTAGGACATATACCTTGAAAGATTTTAAAGCCTTCACGAGAGCATATGCTTGTTTTTCCATAGTATCATATTTTAGTTCAGAATCCCTGAGAGTCTTGCTGAAGAAATACATAGGTTGTTCATACCCCTAGTTGTTTCTTTGTAAGAGAACATCAACTATAGTGTCTTCAGAGGCAAATGAAAAAATCAAAAACTCCTTAGAGTAATTAGGGCTGATGAGGTTAGGTGCCTTGATTAAAGCCTAGTTAATATTTTCAAATGATTCCTTTGCTTCTAGTATCCATTTTATTTTTGCATCCTTCTTCAACATATCAGTAATATACTTGATGATTTCTGCAAAATTTTGTATAAATCTTCTTAAGAAATTGAGTTTTCCTATGAAATATTGGATAGACTTCTTATTCCTTAGAATGTCTATCTGTTGAATGGATTTTACCCTTTCAGGGTCTATCTTGATTCCTTCTGGTGAAACAATATGTCCTAAAATTTTTCCTTCTTCCATGGCAAAATGAGATTTTTTAGGGTTTAAGGATATACCATAACTTCTAAATTTTTCAAATGTTTGCTTCAAATACTGCAAGTGTTCATCATCAGAGGTTGAGAACATAGTAATATCATCAAGATAAATAACCATAAATCTGTCTTTATCACCAACAAATGCAATTTCCATAGCTCTCTGAAATGTTGCTCATGCATTCATTAATCTAAAAGGAATCTTTTCATACATGAAAGTGCCCCAGGGAATGGTAAAAATTGTCTTCTTCTTATCTTATTCCATCATTGATATCTGATTATATCCTGAATAGCCATCAAGCATAGAAATCCTCTTTGCCCCTAGTATTCTTTGTAGAATATGATCCATTTTAGGTAATGGATATTTGTCCTTTAGAGAACACCTGTTCAGATTTATGAATTCTACACAAAGCCTTATCTCTCCATTCTTTTTCCTGACAGGTACTAAATTAGCTACCCATTCTGAGTATCTCAATGGTACTATAATTTTAGCATCCAACAACCTTTTCAATTCTTTTCAATTATAGGTAGCAACAATGGATTGAATTTTCTAGATTTCTGCTTAAAAGGTTTGGATCCAGGCTTTAAAGGAATCTTGTGCTGCCTAATTTCTGTATCAAAAACCTTAAGGTATTCATAAGACCAGGAAAAAACATTTGAAAATTGTTTCATCAAATTGACATACCTGTCTCTCTGTTTTTCTGGTAATTTTCTGGATAATTTCACCATCCTGGGATTTGAATATGGATTGATATCACAATCTACCACTTTAGCTTCCTCTGTTTGAATAAAAAAATTTCTTGAAACATCATTATGGTCAAATAATCTCTCAAGTGGAACCAGGCCTTTTGGAAAATGATTTGTTTTCAACTCAATAATTTTATCACCAGCAATATTGTCTTGAAGGACATTTGTAGCATGAACTTTCACATCATCATTTTCATTATCCTAATCTATTGAGATATTAGAAAACTCATCAATGGCCTCCAAAAACCTTTGAATTTCCTGATCATCTTTAAAAACTTGCCAATTTTTTATGTTATTTGGTATTGAGGGTCTGTTTCTTACATCATTTTCAAACCTTAAATTGGGAAAAATTGGAGTTATGAAATTACTGGTTGCAAGTGCTAAAAGAATCTTTCTATTGATTCAAATTTATGTGTACAAAAGTGATATTGAAGGCCAAAAAGAAATTATCAACAAAGTCCCACACTTCATTTCTATATTTCTTTAACCTCTATTGTTTGGTCTAATAAATGTTTTTGATCTGATGGATGATAAGCTCTAAATCTCCAAAAACATAAATTTTATCTATGCCCATATTTTTAGCAGCTTTTATTCCTAGCAGAAGAGCTTCATATTCACTGATATTGTTGGTTGTATTAGATTCTAGTTTGTATGACAGGGGAATAACTTTTTTGGTAGGATAAATAAATACAATCACAGCCCTAGAGCCTTCTTTGGAACAAAACCCATCAAAGAAAATTTTCCAGACTAGGTTTTCTGCATTTTCTTCCACTGTAGGTATGATTTTCCTGACTATTGTTTCAGTTATCTCGTCACCATTGTGAAAAATAGAAGAATCAAGTTCATCTTCTACAACATATATGGGATGATTACCAAGATTTTCATGATCACTTACCAGGTAAGACTGTCTCACTTCCCTATACAATCTTCGATTCTCTCCACCAAACACAAGTATGGTAGCATAAATGAGATCCATTTGTAGTGTGCCTCCTATTTATTTGCCCATGATCTTGACAGAAGCATCCAAAATTTAGGAGGTATGTCAGCCACAACTACATCCAACACCATACTTTTCATAGGTAACTGAGATAAAGTAAAAACCATGTCTTTAATGACTCCCAGACATTTAAATTTCCTGGAGTCAAATGAATATAGGTCTAGATAAGGATTAGTAATGTCTAAACCTGATTCATCCATTACCACTTTTGGCATGACATTGTGTGAAGCTCCTGAATCCATTAAAAAATTATGAAATATTTTGTCATGAATGTTCAGAGATATGTAGAAGGGAGTAGAAGCATCAGACCTATATTCAATATGAGGTCCAATGGTTATGGCAGGGTTTTCATCTTCAAGATTTATAGTATCTGAAAAAGTAACATGAGCAGGAACCTACAATGCTTTGAGAACATATTTTCTAAAAGGATCAGTTTTCATCAATTCTACCAGAGGTATGGGGATTTTAATTTTATTAATTTTGTTTTCCAAACTGAAAGAAGAAACATGCTTCTCAGTTTCCTTCACCTCTGTAGTGATAACCTTGACAGGTTGCTTTGGTTGCTGATCAGTTTTAATCCCTGAACCTTCTTTACTGACCCCTGATTTCACTGGAGAAATAGTCTTTTTAGTTGGAACAGGTATATCCAACTTTGGTGTATTTGATATAGACCTAAGATCATATTTTTTCCTTTCAGGGTCTTTCTCGATAATTTCTTCAGCATCCTCTTCCTCAAACTGATTTAGTATAAGATCATCCTCATAATATTGTTGTGTCAAATCAGTGGGAGGTAATTATGTATCATTTAAATGCACTGTAGAATATTCTTCAGTGTCATCAATTTATTCAACTTCTTCCACTGCATTATTTTGAAAAGGAGGAAAAGCTTTATGATCTTCTTGATTTCTCCTTTCTCTGGGCACAATTTGAGGAACATTGTTAGGCCTTCTGAACTAGTTAGGTTTTTGTATCCACCTTAATGTGTAGGTCTACTAGGCTGTTTTGTTTCCATATTCAGCCTGGCCATTTCAAATGACAAGGTTTTCAACATTTTGGTCATTTCATCCATCTTAGAATACGATGTTGTATGAAAAGAAGAAGGGAGTTCTTCTCTCAGTTTTTTTCCTGTCTCTGTCACCCCTAGACTTCAATTTCTCCATTGTTAGTATGTTAGATTATACTTCAATGGTTGCTTCCTGCATCAGAATCAGAGTAGTATACCTCCTTTCTCTCAACAGTAGAGAAAACTCAACATCAAAGGCATTGGCAAAAGTAATTTTCGTTGATGTTTCTGTGGGTTTGATTTCATCTGAAATTTTACTATACATTTTATTAAATATTTTGGTAAAATTAGATATAGATTCTCCTTGTTTCCTTTTCAAAGCACCAAACTCAGTGATATAATACAAGTAGTCTTTATTATCTCCCTGATGTCTTAAAAAGGTATCATCCAGTGCTTCAATATCAACAATTGAATTGGGAGGCAGGCTTCTAAACCATTTTCTTTCCTCTCCATCTAAACTCTGCACAAAAAGTCTCATCCAAACATATGCACGCTCCACATTAAAATTATTCACAAAACTGTAGAAAGAGTTTTTAAGTGTTCTTCAACAATAACTTCTCCCTCTCCATTGAATCTTGGCAAATACTTCATATAATCATTAGGTGGGAAAGCATACAGAACTTGTGGTAAATTTAATGGTGCATATTTGGCTGCAACAATTGCATACATCCTATTCACAACCATATTGATCACAATGGGTGTTTGAACTGTAGGAATGGGAAGAACTGATGATGTAGAAAGAGAAACAGTTCCTTGGGTGGAACAACTTAATTGGGTTGATATAAGTTTTTGATCTCCAAGTAAAGAAATCAAAGGTTTCTTATATGAACCAGAGTAGGTTTAAGGTTCTAGAAACATGGGATTTTCAAAGGAACACTAATGTGTTTTAACCTCTTCAGAAGAACTGGATTGGGGTGATGATGAGGGTGTATTTGGTTCACTTTTAATGTCTTTGGGAAAGTCTCTCAAAGCTTTAGCTATAGATAAGGTATTTGTTTGTTCTTCTTCAATGAGCTCAACAAACAATTTCCATTGATCTAAATTCAATTATGAGAAAGTTGAAGGAAAAGAAACAGATGAAGGTTCAACAATAGGATTTGTTTCACTCTCAGGAATAATTTCCTCAATTGGAAGGATATTGACAGTTTCAGAAGACTATCCTTGAGTACTTGTAGAAGAAAAATTTTCTTTTGAAAGAGAGGACTGTCCAAGAGTATTTTTAAATTTTCTCAATAACTTTTCAGGATCTGACACTGCTACAATAGGTTAGGATTTGGGTTTTTTCTGGTCACTTGTTTCTTTGTAGATGATGATGAAGTTGGAGGAGTTTTAAGTCCTTTTCCTTCTCTTTTAGGAGCCAAAATTACTGCAGAGGAGTCGCTAGGTGAAAAATACACAATATCATGTAATTGTCCAAATCCTTTTCCACCATAAAGATTTAAATCTGATCTTTTCGTTATCCTAGGGGAAATATCTTCGTTCCTTCATCCCTAACAACGGTGCCAAAATATGTTAGTCCCTAAAGTTGCACTTGATTGTGAGAGGGAAAGATAGGGCATCATCAAGTTATTGCAATGGTATTTATGAAGGGTTTTCTAAATAAGTTTTTAGAAAATGGTTGAAAGATGGCTCAAGGATTCAATAAAACATATAACTCAATGTAAAAGCAAGTAAACATCCCACTGGCTTAGTAAATGCCAGACACTTTAACAAATCAGACGGTAAGGTAAATAAAGAAAGGAAGGTATGTGAGTATCTAGTTTGTCAACTCACACATGGATTTCTCATTCCAAAATATCATTAAGAAACAAGAACATGTACTTGAAAACATTCTTAATTATGAACAAAAACAGTAAATTTTTCACTGTGTCACTCACAATCAAGAAATCATATGCATTGCAATAGGATAAATATATTCAAGTAAGAAAAAGAAACAGATAAAGATATGAAAAGAAGATTTGACCATCAACATGCATTTTCCATTTAGTGCCAATATGAAATATAGTATTGTCTTACAGTGGAGTCTTTACAAAAAAGGCCCTTGAATGCCCAACTAATTGACCCTCATACAATCTTTACAGTGTATTTTTAAAGCACGTAGATTACTCCTATAGATCCTATTTTTTAGATTACAGTTTTGCAATAGGATCATCTCAATTGACTATTTCCTAGAAGATAAAATATCATACGATCACTTCTAATGCCTATAATATAGTAGGCTTAAAAACCAATCCGAATATAGATACGGAGACAACCTGATAATGCTTTGAAAATCCCACAAAAAGAGGAATACTATCTTGCTAAGTTTGTTCATCTAAAATACCAAAAAGTTCCATTTGATTGAAGTACTAAGAACAAAAATGTTGATCTTTACTATCTCGGTAATAGTATTGAGCAATCAAAACTGAAGTATACTTTCCTTGGATTGTCATGGTATGATGACTGCAGAAGCTCTGGTGTCTCTCTGTTTGAGCTTAGTTGTTAGCACAAAATTATGCGAATACAATATTATATTGAATTTTCTTACCTCTTTTAGAAATGATTTCTGCTCTTTCCTCTTCCTTTTGAAATCTTCTATCTTTTCTTGTTTTTTAGCATTCCATTTGTCACACACCCATGATGGCATAATAGATTTTTCGTTCTTCCTCAAGGGATAGAATCCCTGAATTCCTATGGGGGCCTAGCGTAGGCTAGCTCTTCCCTTATCCACCTCCATGTGATCGTTGGTTATGACCACAGGCCAAGCCAAGAGGCGCCTTTCGCATTTCGTGACTCAGCGATGCAAGAGAGTCAAGTCTTTCAACTCTTCAAACCCCGAAATGCCGAAATACCGAACCCCTAAAGGGCTGGCGAGTGACAAGCTCCCCACTTGGGTCTTGTCCACGTGGCCCTGTTCTATGACCACGCTCTTAATCGACAAGGCACTTACCGGCTTTTTGTGATTCAGGGAATCACGATGCAATGTCTCTTCCTCTCCCTTTCAAATCCCCGAAACTCCGAAATCTCTGAAGTTCCCTTCCAAAGGGAGATCAACGACTGTAAGCCTCCCCTGATCTGACGGTTTGGATCTTTTCGATATTTCATGGATCAAGAGTCCTGACTCTCTTACTCTTTATAACCCCGGTAGTCGAAATACTGAAATATCTCTATTGAGAGATCAACGGTCTAGGTCCCTCTTGAACCAACGACTACGATCCAACTGGATTGACGACCCACAACCTTTCGAGGTTTCGGAATTCACGATTTCGTGATTCCGTTACAAGCAATACTTATCCACGATTTCACACACCCACTCCAACAATACGTCGTGTTTCGCGACTTCGGGAGTTTCAATACAAAGCGCCCCGGTTCCTTGTCCTCAGAACTTTCGAAATCCCAAACCCCGGTATGCTGAAACTTGTTGTTTTTCCGTGACCCGACACTACTCCATAAAACACTTTTGGGATTTCGCATTTTAGGACTTCACGAATCCTGTTGCTACAATTCCTTGTCCTCTTGTACTCCCGGTATCCAAAGTACCGAAGTGTCGAATCCCGAAATTCCAGTCCTCCTTCTCCTGAGCGAGGTCAACAACTCAAAGCCTCTCTTGATCCAATGGCTCAGATCCTTTCAGGGTTTTATGAGTCGAGAATTCAGAACTCTTACCTCTCGTTTTCCCGGTAACTGAATTACCGAAATCTCCTTTCGGGGATTTCCCCAAAACCTCAACCGCGTGCACCTTTCGGGACTTCGGGATTTGCGATTTCGCGAATCCGTCGCGACCAAACTCTTGGTCCTTCAACCTCCCGGTATCCGAAACCCCAATGGGTTCGGATCTCTGCTACGTGTCCTCTGAAATGGATGGTCCCAATGCTTTTTCTGTTTCGCGTACCGGGAGTTTGAAACTCTCGGTACCAAGACCACACCCTCCTCTGCGTCCTGAACTCTGAATAGCCGAAATACCGAAATACGGTGGCTCCTCTCCTGTATAGAGATTTCGCGAACCAAGAGTTCACGATGCAACGACTCCACGATTCTAGTCCTTCAATCTTCTGGTATCCAAAGCCCCGATGGGTTCGGACCTCTGCCACGTGTCCTCTTAAATGGACGGTCCTGTTCTTTTCGGGACTTTGATGAGTCCTCACCTTTGCATATGTGAGGGTTAAACCTCGTGCAACTTCTCCTGGATCCGATGTCTATCGACTATCCACGTGAGATCTGAAATTAGTTGTAGCTCGTCCTCGAGCTCACGCTTTCTTCTCGATTTCATAATATTTCGACACTTCAAAGGTCTCAACTTTCGATCTTCTACTGCAAGCCGGCTATTGGGTCTCGCCAGCACTTTATGAAAAGTGTTTTCCCTCTCGATCTTTCTCAGCTATGAAGGAATTAAGAGCTTTGTGTTCTTTCTCCTGGGCTTGACTCTTAGAAGAGTCTTCCGCGCACCCCTTACGCACATTCGTCAAGTCTAGGACTTGGGTGAGTCTCGGCCTCTACTTGCCTCGCAGGGAGTCAATGCATAACTACACTACCTCTCCCGAGATTAACAGAATTCATCCTCCAAGGGAATCTAGACAACTAGGAAGGTTGGCATGTGTACATGAGACTATGCCTAAGGTCGACGATCTCACAGTTAGTGGCTCTAACTCAAGCAGCCATAGGACACAAGCAATTACTAGTGCCAATCATGTCCTATCCATAAAATTTCTTACTGGCCTAAATATACAACCAAGCAGTAAGGAAAAGGACATAGTATATCCATTCAGAAATCAAGCATAATTCCCGAAACATACCTAGTATAACCAAACTCATGCCCAGTTACCACTAAATTACACAGAGTAAGAAATCACTTATCTATTACAGGTTGCCACCAACCAACTGACTGTGGGTGTTCATCCTTCCACCCGACCATAGGCACAGAGGCATTCATTCTTAGCACTTTGGCCACCCCCGTGCCAAGCCATGATATCACCAGGGAATTCTCACGGTTCTCGAGGGTTCTCTCTCTGTTTCAACTTCTGTTCGGGTGCTATTTTTTGCAACTCAGAGCTTTCTCACTTGGTTGTGGCCTCAGCGAGGTTTCTCAGATTCTCTTCGGCATCAAGCTCGTGGCCTTCTATTCGTGATTCATTGGAGAGCTTTGCACTTCTCCCTTGTGAGATTCCACCCTCCTCGTCTGGTGTCGGGTGTCTGGCGTCTGCCCTCTCTTGTTGCCTCTGTGTGTATAATTGTCACCTTCCTTCTATTAGAAGGAAGCTCAGGTCCGCCTGGTCTGTCAGACCCTGCCGTACTTTAGAATGACTTCCTACAGCTAGACCATGCTCCCATTCATGGGGGTGGTTGGTAGTTCAACCACCGGTCCTTGCCTCATTAACTGATTTCTCTCCCCTAGTGATATCATGGTCGGTACTTTCAAGGCTTCACCCCCACAGTCAGTTATTGGCAACTCAAACAATAATACATTTACATTTTCCTCATGCATTAGCATGGTAATTCCTATTTTATGATTAATTACAAATTGGGGAAAACAGGGTGTTACAATTCCCTTCCCCTTAAAGGAACATCGTCCTCGATGTTCTTTCTCAAAACACATGTCATGCCTTCCTCATTCGGCCACTTCAGAAGTCTTGACCTTTATCCTCGGTCAGGTCCTTTTTCAGGATCCGAGTCTTCATCATCTGCCTTCAATAATTCTTGGACACAAGCATATCAACCACAATTTTGTGCAAAGACATCTTACTATTGTTCAAAATTAAAAAGGAAAATTTCATAATCTTAGCACAATACTTATCTGTGCAGTTTGTGGATCTGTATCCACATGGTAGTTTTGTCATCCAAGCTCATCGCTTTCCTTGACATACCCATTGGGTGCACGATTCCAATTCAATGGCTCACAAGAGCTATCATGGTTTCATCTTCCTTGCGGTCACTCACCCTTCAGGCCCAGGCTCAGGCATCCCCTTCACTGCTATACAGTCCTTCGGGTGATCCATCTTTCCCTGCCAAGGTTTTCTCGCACAGGAGAAATTTCAGAAACTCTATCGAGTCTTAAAGTCGAGGAATCCCTCAGACTTGCTCTGCCGAGGTGTCCCTCCGGCTTGTGTTACCTTGACACAATGTATGTCCGGCGATCATGACTTATCATGGGGTTCTCATGGCTCAACAGTAGCCATGTTCATCGTTTCGGCTGTGACGGCCTTCATCTGTCCTTTCAGGACAAATCTTTTCTTCTCACCTGTATCACAGGTACACAAGATTCATGAGACATCATTATAAATTCTAACTTTCAGAATTCTATTGCAAATCTGTCACCCACATATTTCCTATTCCACAATTTTTCTTCATATTTGTTCCGCACAGGAATCCAGATTCATAATTATGGGACTTTCCTTCCCATAACATTTTAGCTCAATAGGAAATCAGTCTTCCTTATGGGCTTACAACATTGGCATATCCAAGACTCCTTCTTCCATTTCTTGCAGTTTGGATCAGCAGGCAATTGGTCTTCTTGATAGGCTTACAATGTTTCCATATCCAAGACCCCTTTGCTTCCTGCACTTTCAACTTCAATCGGCCAAACAACTTGTTAGATTTTCCATGCATATACATTTTATTGCACCTTTACAACATCGTCACAACAATTTTAGAATTGTACATACTTAACAATTAAATTCCTTTCTCAAAAAGGAAATACCATTCCTTGCAGTTTGGCTCAGCAGGCAATCGGTCTTCCTTATGGACTTACAACACTGCCATGTCCAAGACCCTTTCCTCCCTGCAATTTCATTCTTTACACAGCCAAACAATTGTTAGTTTTTCATGTTCATTACCTTTTTTGAAAATCAAGTATACTAACAGTCCAGGCCATTTCATCTATTCAAGGATTCAAAGCGAAAGGATACTTCATCCCTTACTTATGCATCATTCTAGCCTACCAAATTTTCAAAATGTGATTCTGATATCAATTGATTTTAATGAATGTGCCAACATTTGCGGTTACATTCATACCCAATGCACCCTTGCATTGATTTCAAGTTTGTCACACTTTATGACAGGTTCTTGGCCATGGTGTGTTGGAACCTAACCAACCTCTCCACCACATGGCTTATTCGTTTTCATTCATTCTTACAACAGGACCATGCTTCCTGCTATAGGCCGATCACGCCCCCAAATCGGTATACCAGAACTCAAAGTTTCACATGAGTTCTTTTAAGAACTCCTTGATTGGTCAATGCATTCATGACATATCGGTTCATGAATTCTTCCAAGGGTTACAACAATGTTTACTACCAAAGGTTCATACCTACATCATTCAGGTCCTCCTTCCTGAGCCATACCTTACTTGGGTATCCAAGGCATACCACTGCCTTTCAAAATTCATGCATAACACTAAGACAATAAAATATTTCAGAAGCGGTTCCTACCAAATCCCTTCATACCTTGTGCCACATAGGCACGAATATATTTATACCGGTTCTTGGCTGCTAGTACTCTCTCTCTGATATTATCCCATCAGTGGTGCTCCATGGGGACTTTTAAAGTCCCTTCAATAATCGTTCCACAAGAACCTTCTCATAGTCATCCTTTGATTGAGGTTGCTCATTATTGGCAACTGTCTTTCTCGACAGTTCCAATCTTATTTCTTTCTACACATGACATACACCATAAGCACATTAGTCGTCATGTAAATTAAAATGCAATTACCATAGCATTAAATTAATAAATTATTTTCAGACATGTCTCAACATATATGTATGTACTTCATCACACTTTCCTAAATGTTTTCATGAGTGCAACACAACAGTTCTCAATCGTTTTCACAGCATTACAACCATCATTACTACGATTTCAAAACATTTTCATTCATCAACGTATTAGCTTTCTCATCCCATAGAAAAACATAATACAGAGCAGGGAAAGAATTGAGGGCTCTCCCCTTCTTCAAATTCTTTCTACATCGCCTGGGATTTTTCATCCCAGTCGAGTTATCTCTAAGGTTTCACTGCCTTTTCTTAATCATGGCCTCAACCAAGCTTAAGCAGTTAAACGTACTCATTTATTCATTTAATCATACTCAGGGGATTTAGTTGCCTCTTACCAACTATACTGGTTTCCACAACTGCTCTTTTTCTGAGCAGCCTTGGTTAGGCCTCACCCTAAACCCTTTTTGTGATACTGCAACATTCTTTAATAACAACTCTTTGCTCATAATTAATCATGAACATGTGCATCCTATACACTTCCATTCGGTTATCAGAATGGTCAATATTCGGTTGTTAGTCTTCTATTAATTACATGATTCTTTCAAAATGTAATCCATGATTCTTATATTTATATGGACAGGCCTTGCAGCCCATTGTCCAACCTTCAACAATTATTAGGGTTGTGACTCTGTCTTTCTGACAAGTCCTTACACAGTTCCTCCACCAGGAACTCCTTCGGCATGCAACTTCCTTGTTGCATATCCATCACTATTTGTGATGGCCTCAGCCTTGAGTCAGTTTTGGCCTTTTGCTAAATATTCCCCTTAAGGAATATAAACATGCATCTTTACTGTTAAGATCAGTCAATTCAGATTCATTCACGATCCTTCTCATGTGATGCTCAAAGGTGTAATCAGTTGTCTCTTATCATGACAAGAGAGCATCTTTGCTCATTTACCCTTTCATCTAATTATATTGGTACTTCCTGAGGAAATGGAATACCTTCCCCCTAAGCTATTATTTGGAACAGAACTTTCATGACTCCCCAGAATGGAGTCAGCTATGCCTCCATAGTATTCATTTAATCTGGACAAGAGCAATACTTGCTTTATATTTCGCTCATCGGGGCAATCATATTGGGCATCTAGTATACTTCTACTCTTACATCATACATGTGCATTACTTGCACGTTTAATATCATTCATACCTTACCGGTATTAATATCAGGCTTCCTATTATGAAGCTTCACACTACATTCAACTCATGCGTATTCATCATACTAGATCACACCTTCTCCTCATGCGACCACCGACGGTGACCACGATCCAAACAAAAGGCGCTTCGCGTTTCACGATTTTGGGATTCATGTTGCAAGGAACTCCAATTCCTCGATCCCTGAAATCCAAAAACTTGAAAGACCAAAGCTAAGGTTTTCTCGGCTCTTTTATTCACATGACCCTTCGCTCGGAACCTGGGGTCAACTCCCAGACACGCGTCGGGATCTCGCGTTTCGACGAATCCAAAGACAACGCCCCACCGTTTCCCAAAACTTCTGATCCACAAGGGTCCAACAACCTGGATCCCACGGTCCAGATCTCTCTGGCAATCAACGATCCTGATCAAATCCCGAGTTTCCACCTTTCAGGATTCTAGCGGAGTCTTCACCCCTTAACTCCCGATTTCGAATCCCCGAAACGTGTATGTGTTAGATCAACGATCCACCGCCTATCTCGATCCAATGGATCAGGTTGGATGTCGTGATTTCGTGACATGTGAGTCCTCAAAACTCTACCCGTTGACCTCTAAACCTCTGACTCCCGAAGATCCAATTACACCGGATCTACGGTTCAGGTCATCCTCTAACCAACGACCTTGATTGAATCGGCAATTTACCTGGCGCGACTTTGGAAAGTCTACGCTTCTATTTTCCCAATAGATGAAACCTCGAAGCTCTAGATCAACGACTCTCATTGATTCCAATCTAACAGATACTATTCCTCCTGAGCTTGTGAGTGATGAGAGGTTATCACCCTTATCTTTTCTACTGATCTACTAGATCTAATGGTTCACGAAATTTTGGTATTCCTCCCTCCGAGAATTCCACTGTCCGTCTAGATTTTCAATAACTTCTAGCCACGAACTTGGCATCAACTCTTCTAGAATCATCCTCTGTGTTCAACCTCCGGAGCTTTCAAACTTTAACACAAGCTTATTTCTATATGCACTCCTTGTGCTCTATATGCACACTCGACATACAAAATTGCCTGCTATCTCTTCTGCGCTTTTAAGTTACTTACAGGACTAATCTCATGGTCATAACTCATACGAATGTTACCCTCTCTTTATGGGAACAACCAACAAGGGTCACTCTTGGGAATTAGCAACAGCCCCAAAGAACTCCTCTTAATCTTGTTTAAACAGATTATCCTTGTTGTTGATCCTAACCATTATAGGTCAGGTAATCTGACCCTACATATTTTCATCAGTCCTCTCAACCGTGAGGAGTTATATGCTCAGGGTTTAGTCTTTTAATAATGCAGTAATTTATAACTTTCTAAGGACCCTACCAGCCCTTACCAGATTTCCCAAATCATGAAGGAGTTCTTCATTTGGATCTTAATTCTTACCTAACCAGCCATCTCAATTGCAAGAGACTCTACCTTCTTTAGTAGGTAGCCATCGTCACACTATAACAGAACAACTCAGTTCCTATCCCTTGTCTGGCTCGTGCAACTTCATAGCACAATTTATTCCACCTCTGTTATTCACACTCAGGTCTTATCAGTAATATTGATCAGTGCATTCCTACTCCTATAAGAGTAGTTACCATCTTAACAGAGGGTTAAAGAAATTCCCAATTTACAGTTTCATTCTGTGGTCCTTCTTCTTAAAGAGAAAATGCAGAAAACAATATTTCTTTACGCAGCTCGTACATGAGCCCAAGAAGGCCAAGTGTTGTAACCATGCTCTGATACCAATTGGTCACGCACCCACGATGACATAATAGATTTTTCATTCTTCCTCAAGGGATAGAAACCTCGAATTCCTATGAGGGCCTAGCGCAGGCTAGCTCTTCCCTTATCCACCTCCATGTGATCATTGGTTATGACCACAGGCGAAGCCAAAAGGCGCCTTTCGCATTTCGTGACTCAGCGATGCAAGAGAGTCAAGTCTTTCTACTCTTCAAACCCCAAAATGCCGAAATGCCAAACCCCGAAAGGTCTGGCGAGTGACAAGCTCCCCACTTGGGTCTTGTCCACGTGGTCCTGTTCCGTGACCACGTGATTAATTGACAAGGCACTTACCATCTTTTCGCTATTCGGGGAATCGCGATGCAATGTCTCTTCCTCTCCCTTTCAAATCCCCGAAACTCTGAAATCTCTGAAGTTCCCTTCCAAAGGAAGATCAATGGCTGTAAGCCTCCCCTGATCCGACTGTTTGGATATTTTTGGGATTTCATGGATCAAGAGTCCCGACTCTCTTACTCTTTATAACCCCGGTAGCCGAAATACCAAAATATCTCTGCTAAGAGATCAACGATCCATGTCCCTCTTGAACCAACTGCTACGATCCAACTGGATCGACGACCCACAACCTTTCGGGGTTTCGGAATTCACAATTTCGTGATTCCATTACAAGCAATACTTATCCATGATTTCACACACTCACTCCAACAATACGTCACATTTCGCGACTTCAGGAGTTTCAATACAAAGCGCCCCGGTTCCTTGTCCTCGGAACTTCCAAAATCCCGAAGCCCGGTATGCTGAAACCTATTGCTGTTCTATGACCCGACACTACTCTATAAAATGCTTTTGGGATTTTGTGTTTCCGGACTTCGCCAATCCTGTTGCTCCAATTCCTTGTCCTCTCGTACTCCCAGTATCCGAAGTACCGAAGTGATGAATCCTGAAATTCCGGTCCTCCTTCTCCTGAGCAAGGTCAATGGCTCAAAGCCTCTCCTTATCCAATGGCTCAGATCCTTTCGGGGTTTTATGAGTCAAGAGTTCAAAACTCTTACCTTTCATTTTCCCGGTAACCGAATTATCAAAATTTCCTTTCGGGGATTTCCCCGAAACCTCAACCGCGTGCACCTTTCGGGACTTCAGGATTTGCGATTTCGCGAATCCGTCGTGACCAAACTCTTGGTCCTTCAACCTCCTGGTATCCGAAACCCCAATGGGTTCGGATCTCTGCCACATGTCCTCTGAAATGGACGATCCCGATGATTTTTTTGTTTCGCGTATTGGTAGTTTGAAACTCTCGGTACCAAGACCACAACCTCCTCTACATCCCGAACTCCAAATAGCCGAAATATCGAAATCCGGTGGCTCCTCTCCTGTATTGGGATTTTGCAAACCGGGAGTTCGTGATGCAGCGACTCCACGATTCTAGTCCTTCAATCTTTTGGTATCCAAAGCCCCGATGGGTTTGGACCTCTGCCACGTGTTCTCTTAAATGGACGGTCCTAATCTTTTCGGGACTTTGATGAGTCCTCACCTTTGCGTATGCAAGGGTTAAACCTCGTGTAGCTTCTCCTGGATCTGATGGCTATCGCCTATCCATGCGAGATCTTACGGTAGCTGTAGCTCCTCCTTGAGCTCACGCTTTCTTCCCAATTTCAGAAGATTTCGACGCTTCAAAGGTCTCAGCTTTCGATCTTCTATTGCAAGCCGGCTATTGGGTCTCGCCAGCACTTTACGAAAAAGTGTTGTCCCTCCTGAGCTTTCTCAGCTATGAAGGAATTAAGAGCTTTGTGCTCTTTCTCCTGGGCTTGACTCTTAGAAGAGTCTTCCGCGCACCCCTTGCGCACATTCGTCAAGTCTAGGACTTGGGTGAGTCTTGGCCTCTACTTGCCTCGCAGGGAGCCGGTGCATAACTACACTACCTCTCCTGAGCTTAACAGAATTTTTCCTCCAAGGGACTCTAGACAACTAGGAAGGATGGCATGTGTACATGAGACTATGCCTAAGGTCGACGATCTCACAGTTAGTGGCTCTAACTCAAGCAACCACAGGACACAAGCATTTACGAGTACCAATCATGTCCTATCCATAAAATTTCTTACTGGCCTAAATACACAACCAAGCAGTAAGGAAAGGAACACAATATATCCATTCAGAAATCAAGCACAATTCCTTAAACATACCCAGTATAACCAAATTCATGCCCAGTTACCGCTAAATTACACAGAGTAAGAAATCACTTATCTATTACAGGTTGTCGCCAACCAACTGACTGTGGGTGTTCGTCCTTCCACCCGACCATAAGCACAGAGGCATTCATTCTTAGCACTCTGGCCACCCCCGTGCCAAGCCATGATATCGCCAGGGAATTCTCACGGTTCTCGAGGGTTCTCTCTCTATTTCAGCTTCAGTTTGGGTCCTATTTTCTGCAACTCAAAGCTTTCTCACTCAGTTGTGGCCTCGACGAGGTTTCTCAGATGCTCTTCGGCATCAAGATCACAACCTTCTATTCATGATTCGTTGGAGAGATTCACGCTTCTCCCTTGTGAGCTTCCACCCTCCTCGTCTGGTGTCGGGTGTCTAGCATCTGCCCTCTCTTGCTGCCTCCGTGTGTATAATTTCACCTTCCTTCTGTTAGAAGGAAGCTCGGGTCTGCCTTGTCTGTCAGACCCTGCCATACTTTAGGATGACTTCCTGCAACTAGACCATGCTCCCATTCATGGGGGTGGTTGGTAGTTCAACCACCGGTCCTTGCCTCATTAACTGATTTCTCTCCCCTAGTGATATCATGGCCAGTACTTTCAAGGCTTCACCCCCACA
>ML795885.1:59379-80354 GCA_009831015.1 Picea engelmannii
AACTCAAACAATAATACATTTACATTTTCCTCATGCATTAGCATGGTAATTCCTATTTTATGATTAATTACAAATTGGGGAAAACAGGGTGTTACACCATTTCTCAACAAAGGATTTTTCTTTCTTCAATTTCTTAAACACACTCTACAACTTCTTTACTCTATCCTTTTCTTTCCTTGCTTCCACCTTGAATTCTGGATAATTTTCTACTGGGGTAGGTAAGTTCAAATCTACGGAAGCTTGGGTTTTCCTTATTTTAATTACATATTTTTAAAATATCCCAATACTAAGGTCCTCTTCTTCAATGCTTTCTGAGTCTCTAGTTTCTGGAAGATCTTGCAACTGGTCTATTTCTGGAAAAAGATCATTTTTCGCATCATCAATTGCATATGTGCCTTTGAATGTAGATTTAGATAATGAATCTGACATTGTAGTTGCCCCGGTCACATGTCTCCTTGAATACTGTGCAATTTGTTTTCCCTTTTTACATTTCTTCTTTTGTTCTTGAGATTCCTTCTCTGACCTATGTAAAGAAGATGCCAAGTCCTGTTTTTTGATCTCTTTCTTAGAATCTTCTGAATTGTCTTCTATGACTATGAGGTTTTCCTTCTTGATAAAAGGATGAAACATGGCTTTTGAATTTAGTCTGAATTTGTTTGCAGCTCTTGTAGAATTTCTTCCAGGATATTTAGGTACATGTGTCTTCTTCTTTCCTGTAGGTTGTTTCTTCTGTTTAGATGGATTTTGAACTGGGCTTGTGATGTAATCTTCAGGTTCATCAAATTCCCTTTTTATATCTGGATCACAATGGATATCAGTCTCTTCATCCATTTTAAATTTCTTACCTCAACTGGTAGTGCCTTCGTCATTAAGTTTACCCATAGGAAAATCACCAATACCTTGTTGTGTTTGTAATTTTCTCTTTCCAACACGAGTTACCCTGGCTACAGAGGAATTTTCTTTCATCAAATCCTCAGTGGCTTGAGAGGTCTGTTTCTCTTTTACAGGTTTCTTCTCCTTGACAGTTTTAGACTTATTTTAATGTAGATTAGGTTTTAATGATTGGATTAACTAGTCCCAACACCTATGAACTTCATTTAAGGAAAAGACTACCAATGTTTTGATCAACCCTTGATTAAAAAAATTGTTTTTTGTTGTTGTAGGATGTGACTGAATCCTATTAGACATCTTAGACAAACTTTTTAATAAGAAATAAGGTAGGTTAAGAGGGTAATCACCATTTACATGGATTAACAGTCTAATATGATAGAGATGGACCAGAGAAAATATGCCTTCACATGTAATGTACATGTGGATAATCAATAGAGCAGTGTGCCATTCTTTCTTCACCCAATTATGTGGGATACCCTGGCTCCAATTGGGGTTTTTATTTTCTAGAATTAAAAACTGATTTACAAACTCCATAACTACATTTTCTTTCTTCCACCATATTTCCCCATATACTGGTAACCTGCAAGCTTTAGCTATGGAATATTATGTCACATGCACGAGAAGTTTACCAACTACAGATTTGAAACCATCGAAATTATGTGCAAATGTTATAGAAATATGCTCTTCATGACCCTGGAATGTCGAGAAGAAGTCGAACCAACCAACATCCTTAAAATTTTGTTCCATATGAGGAAATGCTTCGAGAAATTATGTTCCTTTTGGCTCCAATATGGTTATCTGACCACTCTTTTTGGGCGCCATGACACTCATAAAAGCCTGCAGAAAATTTCTGAGAATATTAAGGGTTTGATCTCCAACTTTCGAGCGCTATTGAAAACTGAGAGTTATCTCTTTATCTGCAAAGCATGTGTAGAATGATAGACATACTAAAATAGGCATAATACAATCTCATTCATATGAAATAATAATCGAGCGTGTTGATTTGGTGTCAAGGTGGCGAGTACAACATGCCCCTCCAAATTTAGTTGTCAAGATAAGAGTAACAACCTGAAATAGATCACATAGAGATATGTAGATCCTCTAGTTATGATTTTGAATGTTAGGACATGATCTGGGTAAGGTGGCGCATGCTAAACTATCATTACTCCCGACGTTGCGAGAACAACGCTATTCTTGTAGCACCCTTTCCACTTGGACAAAATTTGAAAATTCAAAAGAGGAAAGGACAAGTGATGTGATAGAAATATTTCATATCATATCCTAATCTTTAAAAACTTTAAAAACATTTAAAATGTGCATAAAAAGATTGAAAATAATCTTTCAAGCCAAGAAGGGAAAGACAAAATTTAACAAAAAATCATGGAAAATGGGTAGAACGGGGACTAAGGACACCCAATCAGTCAAAAAAAAAGATTAAGGACTAACAAAATCCATGGATATGCTCTCCTATGGTCTAGTAGGTACAAGGAAGGGACGCTATAAGCATCACTTCTTATTACTATGTTTGTTGGTACAACAAAGTATGGTTCATCTAATAAGACAAGCTACATATTCTTGTTGTCTAGGCCAATACACATACTTTTGTAGTTGAAAATTGTTTTTTCAACACCACAATTCCCTACAACTTTGGAGGTGTGAGCATCTCTAATAAGGTACAATGTTTCACCTTTAGGAATACAGAATGTGTCTAGATTGTAGACCAAGCCATCATGGAGATTATAGTTGACCTTATTGTCATATTAATCTACACAAACTTGGCCTTGTGGCTATTGAAACGCCTCATTAAACTTCTCATCTTATGTGTATGCCTCTTTGTATGCATCATGGGTGAAAGGCTCCATGTGTATAAGAGTTCCCAAAGATGTGATCTTGGATGTGGTTTTCCATGAAAGCATGTCACCAACTTATTAGTGACATCCTTCTTATATTTGATGATTAGGTGAAATTGATGGATAAATTGCATCCACTTATAGTGTCTATTTTGTTGAAGCTTACTTTAGGCCTACAAATATCTTAGTGGTTGGTAATTAGTGTGGATTATGGTTTCTTTGCCCATCAAATAATGCTTCTATTTCTAACAACTTGAACTAGTGCATAGAACTCCTTTTTATATGTAGGGTAATTCAAGAATCCACCATGGAAAATTTCAAAATGATAGCATAGGCTTACAACCATGTATCAAGACTACTCCCATAACATATCCACTTGCATCTATCTCCACTTTGAAATTCTTCTACAAGTAGGGAAATATGAGAACTGGTGCGTAACTAATCTTTCATTTCATCTCTTCAAAATATCCATTGGTTCTTTCCCCACTAGAAACTCGTAGCATTGATTGTTATGGCATGGAGTGGTGCAACCACAACTAAAAAGGATAATATAAAGTTTCATAGGTATTGTGTTGCCCCCACAAAGCTCCTAACTTTAGTGAAATTAGTAGGAGTTGGCCACTTGATTATGGTCTCCGTCTTCTCGGGATCTATCTTGATTTACCCTCCACCAATTGCATACCCTAAATACACCAATGATTACTAAGAAAATTCACATTGATGTTTTTTTAGGGTTCTAACACCTACATGAGAAGTCAGATATTCTCTTCCCAGGTAGAGATATAAATCAATATATCATCTATGTACAATATTACAAATGAATCTAGAAAGGGACACAATACATCATTGATTAAACATATAGAAGAAACCGGTGCATTACATAAACCAAAAGGCATTACTAGTCATTCATATAGTCATTACCTTGTCTTGAAAGCAATATTCTAGGTTTATTCTTTTTACTCATACCTAGTGGTATATTGATTTGAGATCTAACTTGGTGAAGTAATTGGCATGTTGGAACTAAACTGGTAAGTCATTCATCTTGGGAAAAGGGTATCAATTCTTGAGGGTGATCTTATTTAGATCTCTATAGCTATTACACATTCTCCAAGTCCCATCCTTCTTGGGTACTATGATGATACATGGCCCACAATGTGAGGTTTTTGGTTGAATTAATCCCTACTCCATAGCGACTACAATTGTTTCGTCAATGCATCTGCTTCCAGGATGGATTGTCTGTATAGCCCAATGTTTGGAAATGGAGAGTCAGGAAACAACTATACCTCGTGCTCCACTTCACTCTCAGGTGGTAACCCTTTAGGATTCTATAACACTTCTATGTGTCCCTACAAAATCTCATTCAACTAATGTTTTTTCTCTTTAGTACATTGCTCCATAGATGCTTTTACTTTTACTAATTTTTCTCCTGGTTTATTCTCTCTTAATGAAAAAAATACAAACTTCCTACTTGACATTAACAATTTCTTGTCTTGGTTAACACATACTAGAGATATATTGTAATTATGCTTATGTGCATTGAAGATGAAGGAATTTTCATCCTCGATTAGGCAATACTAGTTTTCTTTCCTCATGAATATTCATCCCTTGTGTACATGTAGTGGCTTCCAAACACTACACTGCACACATCAAATGGTACTACATCTATCTCCACTTAATCAATATAGCTTGCACTTATAACAAATTTGATCTTACACTACTTAGTGACCCTTAGATTTGCATCCTTATTTACCCACCCCAGTGGATATGGGTGATGATGGTCAAGAACCTCTAATCCAAGCTTGATTACTAGATCCTCTGCTATGGGGTTGGATTGTGTACAAGAATCAAATAGGGCATCCACCTTCATACTTTTCACTTGGATCTTGATATGAAAGAGTTTAGTCATCTCCTCATCTTCCTTGGGATGAATGCTACTCATATTTACCTCCTTCTACATTATAGTGTAGACAATGTTTTCATCTACATCTAAGCTACTCTCTACCTCATTGTTTGAATACATGGCTAGCATGTCCTTCTTCTTGGAATCCTTCTTGTGGTTCTTTGGATTTGCCTCTAGATGTAGCTTCCAACACTTATCTTTAGTGTGACCATCAATATTACAATGATTACAATGGTTGTTCATTTCCTTGCACTAATGTGTTGTCGCTTTTGTCTTCTTATTCTTTACTTTCCACTTCTTCTTTCCCTCCTTGGAAGCATCCTTGTGATCTTTCTACTTGGAATTACTTGATTGTCCTTTTGTTTCTCCATATTCTCCATATACTCTGCTTGCACATAGGACTCATCAACTATCCTAGGATTAAATAGTACCACTTGCCCCCTTAAATGATCATGTGGACATCCTAGATGATTGAGAAGTACATCTAGGTTCTTACAAGATATGTTAGACATAATAAATTATTTTGTAAACTCAATGGTGTACTCTTGCAAAATCTTCCCTTTCTTCTACTGGAAGTAATGCCAACAAATCCACTAGTCTGATTCATTCTCAATAAGGTATAACTAGGTATTAATGATGGATTTAAACACCTCCCACTTAGTTATTGGGGGATCACCCTCTAGTATAAGCATCTCCATGTGACTTTCCCACCAAGTTTAGGCATGGACCCCTAACTTCGGTCTAGTAAACAAAATATGTTTCTCTTCTCCTATGTTATGAACATTGAATTAAAATTCTAACTATTGAAACCATTGATTCAACTTAACAACATCAATCTCACATTGGTAGGGTTTGATGTCTATATTCCCTTTTGTATGGCCTTCTGTGACACCCATCGAGCGTGCACTCTCCTTGGGAAGATTCGATGATGGAACGGATGAAGAGCACAAGCGGGAAGCGAACACTTGGGAAACAAATTATACTATGGGTGTGGGAGGAGAAAGTTGGGGGCACAATGGTGACATGTGAACCTAAGGAGGCACACACCCTTCTTCCCTTGTGATGAACGATAGATATTTAGGTTGTGTTTGGGCAAGGGCGGGGAAACTTGGGAGCACACCCAAGTAGTGGACCCATCTACCCTTGGCAACATGGGTGCACTGGAGAGGTTGGATGACCCCATTAGCACACCCACAAAGAGTCATGATTATCGACACAATGAAGAGTAGGACGCAAGGGGCGCGCACCCAAGGATGGGACACACTGATCCGAGAGATGCGACATGTGATGGGAGAATGGGATCGTTTGGGCGCATTGGATCCACGAAGGGGCGTAATGGTTTGATTGAGTGTGATAATCATGAAAGGGTGCAACACAACCAAAAGACATGATGTTTCACACAAGTGACTCTTGGAGTCCCTATAATAGCACAAGGGAGCTCAATGAAAGTCACAAGAAGAAAAGTGAATGAAAGAGACATGGAGGTTTGAGACTGGGCACACATGTAGGGCGCACCTCAGGCTGAGGAAAGGAGGAATGAAAGGGAAAGTCTTGGTGTGTCATAACCATGAGTCTGGATAGTTTTGATGTATAAGGCAGAGTCGTGAGACCCTATCCATCTATGTAACTAGAATAGCAGGGCCTTCTTTTTAAATATTTGTTTTCATTTCACAATATAATAAATAAATATTGGTATTAGGCACCGTTGGTATTGCCTGCACTATATTTGTGTCTCTTGTGTTTCACATGTTTTCTATTGTATTATATATTGACAAAGTGTTAAAGAATGTTAAAAAATGTCTAGGTATACAACTGAGTTGCATAGAGTAAGGATGTGACTTGTCCGTAGCCTAAAACGTAGTATGGGTATGGTCTAGGTAAAGAGGCCTATTTTGAGTGAAGTATGTGAGCCAAGCTGCCAAGTGAGAACTGTCACGGTGTCACACATCCACAAGATGCCAATGTTGGACTTGGGAATGACTCTTGGGGGCGTGATAGATGGTATCAGAGCAGTTTTGCAATGAAGAGTTTTACAGAGACACAATGCATAGAATGATAGGCTTTGCATAGTCTGAAAGTGAGGTGACCGAAGGTGGTGTGACTCCTTAGAGAGAGGAAGATGAAGTCGTATGACATAAGAAGGTCACAGATGACTCAAGGAAGGTCGAGTCAAGTGTATTGTTGTGACTTGAGGTAGAAGAGACTTGCTTTGTTCAACAAACCAATATCTATAGGGAATTGCAACGAAGCACCTTGGAACAAAGTGGTGGACCAAGGGGAACTCCCACACAGTCTACATAAGATGAGCACAATGCACGTATGTTGAATTGTGATTCTATTTGTATTTTTCACTTAACACAGAAAGAGTAGAAAGGCCCAGTTTACAACAAGCTATGAAGGGTTGGTGGGTTTGGTGCATTGGGTTGAAAGCTTGGTAGCCAAGACCATCAATTGTGTTTCATGGATCTGGTTATCAATGAGAGAATAGTGCAAGATCTGGTTGACTCAGGTGCCTCGCACAACTTTCTAAAGGTAGAGGTAGCGAAGGAGTTGGGACTTAGAGTCTCCCCATGTGGAGCTGTGATGAAGGAAGTAAACTCTAAGACAAAGGTAGTAGTTGGTGTTTCCTTTGTAGTTTTTATTCGACTTGTTGAATGGGAAGGTCAGGCTAACTTCACGGTGATGCCTATGGATGACTTTGAGGTGATTCTTGGGCATGAGTTCCTAAGAAGGATGCATTCTCTTCTCATGCCATGGATGGAAAAGATGGTTACATTTGGTGAACAAAAGGTTAGGTTTGTGCCCAAAACTGCAAGGAATTATTGTGGAAAGGTGAAATTTGTGTCTACGTTGAGTATGAAGAGAGCAACAAGGCAGAATGGATCGAAGATTTATGCAACAATTATCGGGGAAGTTTAGGAGAATGGAGTTGGGACACCTGTTCCACTTGAGCTCACTGAATTGTTGGGTGATTTTGCGGACATAATGTCTGATGAGTTGTCGAAAGTGCTTCCCATCGCGATGCATTGTTGACCATCGTATAGAGATAGATCTTGGGCTGCAACCACCGATAAGTGATCCTTACCAATTGTCCATACTTGAGTTGGAAGAGTTGAAGTGACAACTAACATAATTGATTGAAGTTTCCTTCATTCATATGTCCAGGTCACCATATGGTGCCCTAGTTCTCTTTCAGAAGAAGACACTTCATAGTTGAGGATGTGTTTGTATTACTGAGCATTAAACAAACAAACTATGAAGAACCTGAACCTATATCCATTGTCTTTATCTATTGATTTCTTTGACAAGATGGCCAAGGCCAAAGTCTTTTCAAAGCTTGATTTGCGACATGTGTATTATTAGGTGTGGATTGCAGATGGAGATGAGGCGAAGACAACCATGGTATGGGAGCTATGAGTTCCTAGTGATTCATTTTGGGTTGTGCAATGCCCCTGCAACCTTTTTCACATTGATTAATGACGTGTTGCAACCTTTTTTGGACAAGTTCGTTGTGGTTTATTTGGATGACATCGCAGTGTACAATGAAAGTATGGAGGAGCAAAAGAAACATTTGGCACAGGTCTTTGAGGCACTATGACAGAACCAAGTGTTGTTGAAGAAGTCTAACTGTGTTTTTCGGTAGACTAAGATACTATTATTGGGGCATTAGATTGACCAAGGATGCATTTGCATGGACCCTATGAAGGTCAAGGAAATCAAATATTGGGAAGAGTCGTGGACAATTCATGACATGAGAGTCTTCCTTGGACTAGCCAACTACTATCGCAAGTTCGTAGAGGGATACTCCAGGATTGTTGCACCGCTTACTAACTTGTTAAAAAAAAAAAAAAGCATGGAACTAGACAGAGAAGAGCAAGTCTGCATTCCGAGAGTTGAAACATAGAATTCTCACCACTAATGTGTTGAAGCTTCCAAAATTTGAGAAATTGTTTGAAGTGCAGACATATGAATCAAAATTTTCCATTTGAGGGGTTTTGATGCAGGAGGGACATCCAATTTCCTTTGAGAGAAAAAATCTCCAAGATTGCAAACATAGATACCTCGTTCATGAGAAGGAGATGACTGTAGTGGTACATTGTTTTCAGACTTGGAGACACTACTTTTTGGGAAATATTTTTTTCATGAAGATAGGGAATGTTGTGACAAGTTACTTTGTGACATAGCCAAAGTTGTCAACCAAGAAGGAAAGGTGGCAAGACTTCCTCATAGAATTTGACATGAACATTGAGTATAAGCCATGCACGCTAAATGTTGTCATAGATGCCTTGAGCATAAAGGAAGAACTCGTTGTCCTAGAGGAGGAGGATGAGTTGCCTACATCAAGGGGAAGTCAGATTCATGTCTTGGAAGAGTTGCATGAAAGGATCAAGGATGGGTTAGAGCATGACCACACAGTGAATAACATCATGAAGCAGGTGAAGGAGGGAAAAACATGGAATTTTTTGCTACGCGATGGATTTTTTTACTTTGGGGAGTGAATCTATGTCCCTAAGTCGACCAACCTCAGGAGGGAAATCATGAAGGAATGTCATGACTCGCCCTAGGCTAGCCACCCAAGATAGCAGAGAATGATGGTGTTGTTCTAGCGAGGATACTTTGGGAGCAGATGAAGCAGGATGTGAAGGAGTATGTTCACACTTTCCTCATATGTCAGCAGGCTAAGACGTGCACCATAATGACAACAGGACTATTACAACCTTTGTTGATTCCGAAGAGATTGTGGATGAGTGTCCCGATAGACTTCATCACATAGATTCCGATGGTGCATGGATACAATGGGATTTTAGATGCTATGGATCAATTCTCCAATTATGTTTTCTTTATTGCAACGAAGATTCCTTGTAGCATGGAAGAAGTTGTGAAGTTTTTTTCAAGAACCTAGTGAAGTATTGGGGTCTTCCTTTGAACATTATGTTGAATAGGGATGTAAGGTTCACGAGTAATTTTTGGAAAACATTGTTCAAGTTTGTGGGGACAAAGTTGTTAAAGATTTTAGCCTACCATCTATAGACAGATGGGAATACCAAACAAATCAACACATTTCTAGAGGACTACTTACAACACTATGTACATGTGGATCAGATGAATTGGCTGAACTTGTTGGATGTTTCCCAGTTTGGATACAACCTGTAGAAGAGTTTAAGGACATGTTACAATCCATTTGAGTTGATGAATGAACAACGAACCACAACTCCTCGTTTTCTGACATAGGGATACTATGGGATGAATCCATCAGTCATGGGTTTCATGAAGAGTTGGCAGGAATGATGGGAGATAGCTTGCACACGCTTGACTAATGCAAAAAAAAATAATGAAGTAGTGGGTAGATCACAGCAAGTACGACACATAATTACAAGTAGTAGAGTTGGTCTTTCTCAAGCTAAGAAGATATTAGTTCCCACCACCTAAAGGGATGGCTCCATCTCTTGTTCAGAGGTATGAGGGACCATTCAAAGTTCTCGAGAAGATTGGAAACGTCACCTACATATTAGAGTTGTCATTCCACATGCGACATATTCACCGTATCTTCCACGTTATCCAATTGAAGTCATGCCAAAGAGCCTTAGATGACCCAAGTCGAGTTGAGCCATCTAGAGCATCGACCATGGTTGTAGATTGAAGAATTGGTATAATAAAGAATTCCAATATGATATGTAAACTACCATGGGTATTCCACTAGAATAGTTCATCAAAATGGATCTTACAATATTATGCAATCTCTTAATATGTAGTGTTTTACTTTGTATTTTATATTTAATATTACTAGCTTAATGCATAAAAAAATGAAATGAAAGAAGCTAAGCAATTACCACACCATCCACGCAATTAACAGAGTATGTAACTTATGAAAACCCAATACAGGAAAAACCCAGGAAAACGAGGCATGTGCCTTGCTATTTTCTTCTCACTTATGAAATGAAAATACAAAGAAAGGCACTCACTATGGAGTTGCCATGGATATTGTGGCTAGTATGACTACTAGAGTATCTTCCACTTCCTTTGTTCTACTTCAAAATTCCAATCCCATATGCTTCACTCAACTATAGAACAATAAACAATACAATAAGAATGGAACCCCTTCCTTTCCTAGTGGCTTAGTGTTTAGCATGGAATGATAGCCATCTAGAGTTATGGTTAGAGTTTTGCATACCTTAACTCGTGATTAAGGTTAGAGTCTAGACCCCCTAGAATCTTCTTGAATGTCCACGCATGAATAGATCCACATGTGTGAATAATGGAAGCTAATGTGGCATCCACACGATATCATGGTGGTCAAGAAGATATTTCAACTTGTGGAAGGAATAACTTCCTCATATTTTGACTCAATGTCCCTATTGGTAAGATATTTCAACTTGTGGAAGGCATAACTTCCTCATATTTTGACTCGATGTCCCTATTGGGTTAGGTTTCCAAAATTGCAACCAACTGGTTTACCTTGGGATCCATTCTCGAAATGAGGGGAAGTACCTTGAGGGTTTCCCAGTACATGTATTCCATCAAAAAAATAACTTCCTCATACAAACTTTGATTGAGTTGATTTTCATGTCATTGGAAAACTCTCGATGTGTAGAACAATGTTGATAGCTTGGTAACTTTGTTCACAAATTTTTAACCCCAAAACATATCTTATGATGACTCAAACAGGATATGAAATGTTTTGGACCCCAAATCCCATATTGTGGACCTACCCCTAAAATGGGCCCTATAGGCCAATAGCTCTAATTTTTCCAACCAAAAAGTACCAAAATAGATGTCAAATTATATAATGATCCATTTGAGATCATACCTTCCCATTTAGGGAGGATTTTGGACCCCAAAATATTTTACTAATCGAGGTGAGGAACGTTTTCCTCTACCTTGTCCTTGTAGTACCATTTGGCCTTTCCTATAAGTTATCCTTTCAACCCAACCTGCCAGAGTTCTTGTTACTATCATCTTGTTGTTCTAAACTTCTTCTATAAAATTGTATCTTCTACTAACTTTGCTTTATCTTCTATTGCTAATACCTTTAATAAAATTACCGACTTAACAAGAACTGTGACCTCAAAACGAGAACTTTGGCCCAAAAAACCGATATTTTTGCCAAAAAAACATGAATATCAACCCCCAAATCAAAAAGTGGTGCTATCGGTAACACCATTTTTTCAAACGGGGTCAAAATTACAAAAAATTTCAAACATGGCCTTCAAAACTCATGCAGTAGCTCATAAAAACCTTCAAATCAACACCTAAATAAAAAAATGGTGTTACATAAAGCAAATTGTTTTTTTCAAAACGTTAAATTTATAGATATTTTGAAATCGTATTTTTAGCAGTTGGTACCATTAAAACCGAAACCTTAATATCAACCATCAAATTGAAAAGTACTGCTACCGATAGCACCCATTTTAAATTTGGGGTATTAAAATGACACATTTTTTTAAAGTGGTAAATGAAATCATTGTTACTGTAAACAAAAACATCAAATTAACCCTTATTTGCTTACTTTTAAAATCTTAGTTTATCACTCCAAACACAACATAATAAATAATTCCATGAAAACAATACATTTAAAAATATACATTCAAAACCCAAATTTGAAAAAAAAAATAAAAAAAAGGTGGAAAACAAAAACCTTAAAAAAAATGAAAAATAATTCACACAAAAACAATAATTTTTAAAAAATATCTATTTGTTTTTGTAAAAAAAAACACAGGTAAAAAATCCCTTAAAATGTAAAAATAAAATAAAAAAATATGACAAAAAACCAAAAAAATACTAAAAAATATGTCAAAATTCAAAAAAATATTGAAAAAAGGGATCTAAAATAAAATAAAAAAAATGTTAAAAAAACATTAACATTCCCTAACCTGAAACTTTATATTAAAAATCATTTAAAGAAAAAAAATTAAAAATACTAAATTCCATTAAAAGTTAAAAAAAAATTTAAATATGTTGTATATATATGATCATATATATGGTTGTTTATAGATATAACTATATATAATATAGTTTATATATATCTATATCTATATATGGCTATCTAAGGGTTGGTTTACATTCGTGTTATCTGCTGCTTCAGATGTTTTTTGGGTTCTGTCTAAAACTTGGAGTATGGATGGTACACCTATTGTACTCAAGCGATGGACTCCAAATTTTGATGCTAAGCGGGAAAGGGTGGATGTGGTTCTTGTTTGGGTTCGGTTACTGGACCTCCCTATTTAGTACCAGAACCCTGTTCGTTTCTCGACCATTGGAAACAAATTGGGTGAATTCATTGAAGAGGATTTGTCCTTTAAGGACACAGGGATGATGTCTGTGGCCAGGATTTTGGTGAGGTTGGATCTTCGTCCAAGACTTCTCAAGGAGCTGACTATCGAGACGGATTCTGGAACATTTGTTCAGCTATTGGATTATGAGGGCATCTCTTTCAGGTGTCATAGATACCATGTTTATGGGCATGGAGTTGTTGATTGCAAACTGCCTTTCAAGGGGAAGGTGTAAGGTTCCTTGGATGTTGGTGCTGGTTCAGTGTTGGGTCGTGTGGATTTGGCGACCAGGACTACTGGGGGTGCAAATTCGGTGGATACAAAGAACCCATACATTAGCAGGGATGATGGGTGACACACTATGTCTTTTGGTAAAAAGGCTTCGAGCGATCTAGTTTTCGATCGAGCAAAGGTTCATAAGTCTACAAAGTTGGCTTGTCCAAGGTATCTACTAGTGCCAGGTAAGCAACAGTTTTATTTTTCTCCAGTTGCTTCTTCTATCTCTTTTGATTTGTTTCTTCCATCGGTCATTGTGGGGTTGGATGTTTCTCCTTCGGTGGGTTTCTCCACGCTCTTCTCCCAGCCCCATCCTAAGGTGGATTTTTGTTCTCTTTCTCATGTTGGGGATCTTTTCCTCCTTCAATCAGTACCCCATTAGCCCCCTCGAGTCAGGTGTTAGGGGTTTTATGTGTGTTTGGGGCTCCCCTTCCTTTGGTGTCTTTTGGGGATGTTGGTTTTTTGGTTTCATCTACTGATGGTTTAGCCTTCCCTTTGGAGTCTCCTCCTTCCTTTCCTTCATCTACTTTGTCTTTAAATGGGACTCCTTCCCTTTCAAGCAAGCAGTCGTCTTCCAACACACAGTTCTCAAAGGGGTCTATGATTCGTTATTCTCTCTACAACAGGGTTGTTTTAGTTGAGGATTTGGGTAGCTGTGGTGCAGAGGATCCACTTGGGTAGGGTTTGGGTTCTCTTCCTTGGGCCCCGTCTTCGTCTCGGGGTCGGGGTAGGAAATCACATTTACTTCTGGCACAAGATAGGGCCAAGATTGATGTGGCCTCTGGCAAACAATCTTCCATTGAATGGGCGCTTAGAGAAAAGAAACCCCAAGAGGTGGTCTCTCTATGAAAATTCTCTCTTTAAATTGTAGGAGCCTGGCAAAACCGTAAAAAAAATCGTCCTTAAAAAGATTAGTTGTTGTTGTTGCTCCAGATATTATCTTCCTTCAAGAAACAATGGAGGTTAGGGAACTTCCGGTTGTGTCGCTGGAATCTCTTTTTCCAGGTTGGTCCTTTGTGGCAGTGGATGCAAAAGGTCAATCTGGGGGACTAGCCACTGGATGGTGCCTCAAGCATTGTAACTGCGATCAGATTTGGGGTTTCGAATCAGGGATTGGTCTCAACATTTTCTCTGTTTATTTGGGGCACTCTTTGACGCTTGTTAACATTTATGGACCCTATGTTGATTGTAAACGCTATTAGGACTCCCTAGCAAAGTGGTTTTGGTTTATTGAACAAGAGGTTATTGTGGGTGGGGATTTAAATTTTTCCTTGGGGGCGGCGGAGGTTTGGGGTCCTCATACTAGCCTGAACCCTCTGTTTGATTACTTCACTCATTTTCTTGATCTCCATGGGCTGTTGGATTTAGAGACGGTAAAATTACAGCGGACTTGGCAGAATAGGCGGGTAGGGGATGATCGGGTTGCAAAACGATTGGATCCTTTCCTTTTGAAGGAAAATCTGGTGGATTATTTGGCCCTTGTGAGACAATGGGTTGCTTGTAGTGGTGAATTGGATCACAACCTTATTGTTATGGAATTATGCGGTAGAGTTCGACGGGCTCATAGCCCCTTTAAGTTATTTGAGGGTTGGTTAAAGGATCTAGAGTATCAAGCCTTGGTACGAAAGTTGTGAACTCCCATAGGGCAAGACCAAACTTCTCCTGCTGCTATTCTCTTTCGGGAAAACTTGAAAAAATTAAAACAGGATACCATCTCCTGGGCACATGAGAAAAAATTAAAAGAGGATCAGGAGCTTTTAAACATTGAAAAGACGTTGCTGGAATGGCAAGCTGACCCTGACAAGAGCTTCTGTTCCAGGGAAAGTAAGGATAAATTGGTACATTTGGAACTTCGGAGGAAAACTATTTTGGCTGATAAGGAAGCTCCATGGAGACTCAAAAGTCGTGTTATTTGGCTCGCTTGTAGGGATGAGAATACAAAATTATTCCACTCTTTTTCCAAAGGCGGGAAAATGAAAAATACTATTTTGGGTCTTAAACAGGAGGATGGATAATTGGTCAGTTCTTTTGAAGGTCTTTCTTCTTTGGGGATTTCTCATTTTAAAGAAATTTTCAAGGCACAGGCGAGATCCTCGATTGTTGAAATTGTGAGAGTGGCCAGGGTGTTCCCTCGTTTTGTGGAGGAAGACGAAAGGGAGTCATTGATGAAGGAAGTTTATGAACATGAATTATTAATTTTCATGTGTTCCTTCCAGAAAGGAAAGAGTCCAGGTCTTGATGGTTGGTCGATCGAATTTTATTTGGGTTTCTTCGACTTGTTGGGAAATGAAATTTTAAAAGTTGTGGAGGAATCCAGGAAAAATGGGCATATACCTGACCCCCTTAATGCCACCTTCATTACATTAATCCCTAAGTCAGACAATCCTGCTACTTTTGATGATTTTTGACCTATTTATTTATGTAACTGTATTTATAAGATCATCTCAAAAGTTATTAGTCGAAGACTAAAGGATATACTTTCCAGGCATATTTCAAGTGAACAGTTTGGCTTCTTGAAGGGAAGGTAGATTCATGAGGCTATCGAGGTTGTAAAGGAAGGCTTACACAGTTTAAAAAGTAGGAAACTTAAACAAGTGGTTATTAAAATTGACCTTTCAAAGGCCTATGAAAGGGTAAAATGGCTTTATATCCAGATGTTGTTGATACATCTTGGATTTGGGGTAGCTTTCACAAATTGGATAATGGGATGTTTATATTCAATGTCTTTCTCCATTTTGATTAATGGTACAACTTCCTCATTCTTCAAGGTGGAAAGGGGCATTAGATAGGGATGTCCTTTGTCTCCACTCCTTTTTCTTTTGGTTGTTGAGTGTCTTAGTCATTTCTTGATTGAGGCAAAGTCTGCTGGCAACTTCAGAGGCATGAAAATTTCTTCGGGTCTGTATATCTCACATTTACTATTTCTGGATGACATCTTATTTTTTTGTGATGGATCTTAATGGGATATTGAAAAATTGAGTGAGGGTCTAATTCTCTTCAAACAATATACAAGCATCGAAATCAATGAACATAATTCAAGAGTCACACTCTCTTACCTGGATGGGGGGGAGTCACATTTCATTTCTACTAGACTCCCATTTTGGGTCTTTGAGTTGGATGAAGGGTTGAAGTATCTTGGTTTTCAATTGAAACCAAATGACTATTGGAAGACCGATTGGTTGTGGCTCATCGCAAAAGTTGAAAAAAGGCTAAATTGTTGGAGTCATCGTTGAATTTCTAGAGTTGGTCGCTTAGTTCTTGTGAAGACAGTTTTGGAGGCTATTCCGGTTTACTGGATGTCTTTAGCTTGGATACCAAAAGGTATTTTGGAGAAGGTGAGGAGGTTGTGATTTTATTATCTGTGGCAGGGAAACAAGGACAAAAAGGTTTTACCCTGGGTTCGATGGGATCAGATTGTTGCTCCAAAGGGTTTGGGTGGCTAGGGCTTAAAAAATATTTTCTCTTTTTCAAAAGCAATTGCTGCAAAGAGCTCCTGGCGACTGATAAAATCTTCTAGTCTCTGGACCCATGTAGTTCATCAAAAATGTATTTCCCCTCTATCTATTCTTGACTGGATTCGAACTACAAATAAACAATCGACCGAAATTTCTATTATCTGGAAGGCCCTGCTTAAGGCTTTTGATATCACTGGGTCATGTTTGGTGTGGCGGGTGGGTTCTGGGCGACTGGTTCGTCTCAGTTTGGATCCATAGATTGGCTGCCAGCTAGGACATTTATTGCCAGCATGGCGTAGACATCGATTGGTGCAGGATGGTTTCTTTCATCTTGCTCAAGTTGGGGATCCCTTACAAACAAACTTGTGTCATCAAGGCTGGATGTCGGGGCACATGCGTAGACTTCTATAGGAGGATTATATTCATTGGGATACATATACACAGGCACTCCGGGATGCTTCCATTTGTTTCGTTGATAGAGATGATGAATTTCTTTGGGACAGTGTCAGGGATGGGGAATATACTCCTCACATTGGTTATATAAATCTATGTGTGGACCTACATCAACGGGACCCTCTCTGGTGGTGGGGAAAGATCTGGAAACAATCTTTCCCGACGAAGGGTAAGTTGTTGGTATGGTCAATTCTGGAAAACAACCTGCCTACCTAGGATAATTTGCAAAGGCATCTTTTCTCTGGGCCGGGTTGTTGTGCTCTTTGTAAATCCCATTTAGAATCGGTGGATCACCCTTTTTTACAGTGTTCTTTTGTCCGGGAGGTATGGGATTTTTCTAGGAATTTGTTGCCCTCCCTCTGGAGCTGGCAAGGAACTTCCTTTGAATTAGCTCTACAGGCATGGTTGCGTGGTCGGGGTCTAGTGGATTATCAGGCTTTCCTTTTTATACTGGCCCGGGGGATTTGGATCACTCGAAATGGGCAAATTTTCCAGGATGTGAACCTTCCGACTGAAAGGGTGGTAGTTATTTGCATTGGGATCTTCAATTCTTTTCCAGGATCAGGTGGTGGTGCTTTAGCACAACCCCGAGTTGTCAGGGAGGTGATGCCTGACATCAATCTCTCGTGGGTTTTCTTCGATGGTGCTTCCTCGTCTGATCAGGCAAAGTGTGGTGGGGGCAGCTATCTTTATTTCTCTAATTCACATTTCTTTACCCTCAAAGATGGTTTGGGGAGCGGCACAAACAACTATTCTGAACTTCGGCCTTAAAACTTTTTATACTTTTCGTTGTGGAGTAGGGATGCAGAACATTACAAGTTTTTGGTGATTCTTTAGTAATAATCAATTGGACTAATGGGACTCACGAATGTCATGTCTCTCATTTGCTTCCATTGTTAGAGGATGTACTTCGAATTAAAAGCTTATTTGACTCTATCTCTTTTTATCATATATACAGGGAAAGGAACCAATTGGCGGATAGGCTTTCCAAAGAAGTCAGGCAGTTAGCCTTCAAACAATGGTATGTTGAAGAACATACATAAATAGGAATTAGAGGATTCTACCACAGACCTTTTCACGACAAACATGAAATATGATTATGAACTCTCTGCTCCTTTTGCGAGGAAAATACTATAGTATATGTTGGGACACATCTTGTTTTTTCTTTTTTTTGATATATTATTTGTTGTAATGGTGGGATACCCACTATATATGGGGACTTAAATGATGGTGGATGGATATTATCTTTTTGGGGATTGGTATTTTTGGCAGTCAGACGGTTATGTATCATTGATTCCTGTTATGCATCATTTGGTGGTTAGAATCTTATGCTTGGAGAATATGTACTTAGCTATGTCATAATAGCTGGTATATATCTGTGTATGTAATTTTTTTATTATATAATGAAATTATGATTTTTTCCGAGGGAAAAAAAATATAAATAAATAAATTATATATATATATATATATAACATGGGGGGAGATGTCAGGCATCACCCCAACTCTCTGCGCGGACTAGGTCCAGGTATCGTGGGCGCCCACGATACCTGGTCCTTGCCCGCGTAGGGGGCTGGAGTGATTTTTGTTTTGGAAATTTGATATTTTTTTACTTTAAAAAAAAAATATTATTATTTTTTAAATTTTGTATTTAATTTCGTATTTTAGGTGTTTTAATTTGTTTATATATATATGGTTTTTTTTTCTCTTTTATATTTTTAAGTTTTTCTTTGATTTGTAATTATATAATTTTTATTTTTTTTAATTTCAATTCTTTTATTTTTCTTAATTTTTTTAAGTTTTTAATTTATCAAAAAAAATTGAATAATTTTTTTTTGCTAAATATTTAAAAATAATGTTATTTAACTACAATGATTTTCTATGTGTTAAAGTAAAGGTAAAAAATGTGTTAAAAAAGATATTTTCCATTATATGGAACCATAAATTAATTAAGGAGAAGAAAAAATCATATTTTCAAAAATGTAAATGGTAAAAACTATTTTTAAGATTGAAAGAAGCATGGAAAAATGACTAAAAACATTGTTGAAAAAAATGAAAATAGATGAAAAAACAAACATTTAAAAAAAAGTAGAAACATTTGTATCAGAAAAATTAAAATATCAAAAAACCACCTAAAAAGGGAGGGGTTGCTACCGGTAGCACTATTTTTAAAAACGGGGTAAAAAACTTGACCCCCCCAAAAACGAGAACTCTGTAGATTTCTCGTTAAGTTGGTAATTATGTTCTTTATGGTAAGTGAGACTTTCTCCTCAGTTTCTTGATCTAACATGGAATAAGGCTCATAAATTTTTAAATTCTCCACATTCACTATTGAGTAAATGCACATATATGGGAGTAGAGTGAGTCTGTAGGAAATATCACCTACTTTATCCAACACTATAGAAGAACCATACTATAGATCCTTGCTCTTCTTACCAAGACCCTATAGCCTTTCTCTATTTATATGCAACCAAACTTTGTCTCCCAACTTGAATGTATTCTCAATTATGTATTGGTCATGCTAGGCCTTGTAATTTTCCTATGACTTCTTCAATGTTTCCTATAATTTCAAATGGATCTGCCTGATCCTATCAATTAACTCTTTATCCTTCAATGCTTCTCTTGTGGTGTCTTCCCTCGCTCCTCCTTGTTTTCCATAAAATAAGGTGGAAAATACCTAAAGGAAGTTTCAAAAGGGGACTCGTTAGTAGAACTATGGAGTACTCTATTATAAGAGTTCTAAATATAAATCAAATTTTCATCCCATGTCCTTTGGTGCATTTCATTATAACCCCTCAAAAGATGAACCAAAGTCCTATTCACTACTTCTATCTACTATGTATCTATGGATGGAAAGATGTAGATCTCATATCTTCAACTTGGTGCTCATCTTCTTACAAAATGTATTACAAAAGGAACTAAGAAATATGGTATCTGAGATGATGCTCTTTCATATCCGAAAGTGCACCCAGACTTTTTAAAATAATATATTTGTTGTTTCTTGTCCCTTGATGGTATTTTTACAAGGCACTAGGATGCACATCTTACTAAACTTGTTAACTATCAAAAATAGATATTAATGTCCCTTCATGGGAGGGAAACTTTTAGGGGCTAAATTGTTATTATGGGTGTAACACACCCAATCCACTAAGTGTCTTTTAAGGGACGGGGTAATAAAAATCTGTGTAGTATACCTAGGGAGGTACCCAATGTGAATGTGGTTATGTATTATTAGTGGAGACCATTTAATGTAAGGTGTAATAAGTCCACTATATTATTAAATAAGGTCCACTGTAGTAGTTAGATTTAATATATAGGATTTCTAAAAGATTCCTTCTCTAGAATGTTCCTAGGACACAGAGAATGTTACATAAATAAGTGTAAGCAATGTATTGCAGCATAGTGAAGAATATTGTTATTGTACAAGCAAATATTGATTGAGGAGTTTTATCCTTCCATAAGGATTAATATATGGTGTTACCCTACCTCAAGGATTTTGACTGCATTCTTGTGTTCAATATTTTGGTGAATATTTTGGTTTATTCTTGTTGATAGTAAGACTTATTTCTAAAGTATATTTGCATATCTATTGAGGTACTTAAAAATTGGTATCAGAGCACTTTTCTTGGCAAAAGAAAGGAATATTTTTTTGGCTCTTTTAGCATATTTTTTCTAGGGAAAAAAAAAGAGGGAGGCACACTTCAGATTCATATATGAAACTTTATGAGTAGAATTTGGCAAAAAAAAAATGGATATTTGAATTCCTCTCGGAAAAATACCCAATTTCTAAAAACAAATCAGCCGAAACGGAGTCCAGAAAGTGAAGTTATCAACATTTTAAATTCGACAAATTTTCAGGGTTTTTTCCGGTAAAAAAAAATAA
>ML795885.1:88428-110143 GCA_009831015.1 Picea engelmannii
TATTTTAACTTTAACACTCAAATAATTGTGAAAGAAAAAGTACAATTGTCATCCATTTGAATCCTACCTACAAAATATTATTTTATTTTATTTAAATGTGCCTAGGAAAAAGGTACCCATTAAATGAGAACAACAAAAAAAAAGTGCATATCCATGCCAAAAAAGAAAGGGTTATTTATTTAACAAGATGGGCCCCCAACTTTTGACAATATATATATAAAAACAAGAAATATTTATTACAATTACATTGAGGGAAGTGAAGGCAGCAATAAGACTTCAAAGTTTTTGGCCAATAAGAGATCACATAAATGAGATTTAAAATTTAAAATAAATAATTATTTTTTAAAACTTTGGATAAAGGGATGTATATTTTATGGTCAACCATGAACTAATAGAAAGTCAAGCCTAACTCAAAGCTATATACCATGCCTATCGGTGGGTATAATAAGACAAAATTGTAAAATGGATCATTTTTGAAAAGAGGTTTGTGAGGCTTGTGTTGCACCTTCTTTGTATTCAACTTCATAAAAAAATTTGTTGTGATTGAGTCAAGGTTTCAAGGTAAAGTGAAACACCTTGGGGTGCATGATTGGTGGTAACCCGACACCTCTATCATTGATGAATGTGAAATATAGGTGCATGCTATACACTTTGCATTGTTCTCTGTGTTTATTTCTTTAACCCCCGTTGTTGTGAACTAATGGATATGTTCAACAATTATTACTGTTATTACCGAAAAATTGCTCACCAAAAACACAGACAATGGATGAAGAAACAGTCAGCACAAGCATAACATACTACCAATAATTTTGGAAGGATTACACTCAGTTTGGAAAGATAAGCACAAAACTATACAAAAGTGGTTCTAAAGTTCCGCACATATTCAACACTTTCAATGCGTGCACATCCGCGCGGTCTAACACGGTGTATAACGTGCACAATGCAGGGACCGCGTGAATGACAAACGGAATACCCGTGCGGATGTGGAAACGATGCATTGATGATTTCGTTCGGGCCTCAACCACTTCTGGGATGGAGTGGATTTCCCCCATACCCAAAATCGCCCCCAAATTCCACCTTGGGATCACTGAAAGGTATGGGAGGTACCTCCAAAGGCCTCCCATTCACATTTGAAACTAGTTTAGAAAAAAATTCCCATCCTCCTATAAATAAAGGGCCATTGTAAGCAAAAAAAAAAGAAGAAGTAATTTGAGTATTTTTATGTTGTTCAATTTGTCTTTGAGAAGCCATCTTTCTCCTAGAACCTTTTAGAATTCACAGCAAGTGTTGCACCTCTCTCCTGTTGAGAAGTTCAACTATCAATTATTCACCATTGTATTTTCATTTTCAACCATTGTTAGAAGAGAGAAAGCTTTGTATTTGGGGACTAAGGAGCCTTCCCAAGGAGGAAGAGGGGACTCATAATTTCTCATATTTCTCCAAGATGTTATCAATTCAAATATCAGTCTCATTTGGTAGCTATTCCTTGTGTCTCTTTCTTGCATCTATTTTAGTTGTTCCATGCTTAGTTAGTTTTATTTGCTTGTTGTTCATTTCTTGTTTTCTACTTAGTTGAGCCACTATTCAACTAACAAATTGTTGTGTTGTCTTGCTTGCCTAACTAGATAGTTAAGGAACCTCTTTTTGCTAACCCAAGTGAAAAAAAAACCCAACAGATTGACGACGATACTGGGGACTTGGATCAAAATCCTCTCCAATTAGGCTATTAAATTTTTCTTTCTCACTCATTTGTGTTTTCAGGGGTTAAAATCGACCTATTCTCACTTTCAAAGAGAAGGATTTCATCCCACATTGAGTGAAATCGTTCAAAATTTTTGTCCCACCAAATTCTCCGCATGCACACGGGTTCAGGGAAAATAGTCGTGCAGTCCGCACCCATCCACGCTCTATCATAACCATCCAAACGCGCACTTAGTGCTTTGTGCACGACTGTTTCTGGTTTAGTCGTGTACTGGCCTTGTAGTATTCCAGATATAAAAAGCATGCAGAACATAAATAAATTGCTAGAAATGACAGATGAACAACAATATAACCAGAACACCACCACAATAATACCAAAATGATACCAAACTAACACCAGAAAGAGAACTTTGATTACTGAGGGCAATGTTCACTTGCCTCTTCAAGGGGGAAACCTCCAGCAGAGAAAATCTCTATTACAATAATATCCAAGACAAAATTTCTCATACCCTCGACTCCTATTTATACTAAATATGTCTATCAAAAGAACCATCTAGAGGAAGATCCTTCTAGAAGCATAAGCTTCTATTAGGTCTTATTACATTCGACTTATTTTTCCTTATTGATAGGCCTTATTAATATTGACCTTTATTACATCAGAATATATTATTCTACCTACGTGAGGGGTTAGGTCCCTAACATGTCCTCCCCTTTAAAAATAGCCTTGTCCTCAAGGCTTGAGATGTGGAAATTGCTGCAGAATGGTAGTTGGTTCCCAAGTGGCATCTGTTGGGGTTGTATCTTTCCATTGGACTGACACTTCCTTGATGGTTCGTTGACGTAGGCGACGCTCACACTGGTCCAAAACTACTTGTGGTTGTATCCAAATGGAGCCTTCTTCGTCCAACTTGTTAAGGTTGGTTTGAGTTTGGCACTTAGTTACAATCACCTTCTTTAAGCATGAAACATGAAAAACAGGATGTAGCTTAGAATGATTGGGCAAAGCTAATTGATAGGCCACATGTCCCATATGCTTGAGAACGATATAAGGACCATAAAATTTGGGCGCCAGTTTCTGAAAATGGTCAACCTTGAGGAAATTTTGCTTGTAAGGTTGCAGTCAAAGAAACACCTAATTCCCTTCTGCAAATTGACGTTCAAAGCGACCTTGATTGTCTTGTTGCTTCATGCAATTCTGGGCCATGACCAAATTCTCTTTGAGGGTACGAAGAATAGCCTATCAAACTATAAGTGTTTGGTCAACTGCCTGGACCTTTGAGACACCTAGCAAATATGAGAGAACTGAAGGTGATTTTTGTCCATATATTGCTTCAAAAGGAGTCATGCAGGTAGTTGTATGGTATGAAGTGTTGTACCACCATTCAACTAGTGGTAACCATTGAGCCCAATGATTTTGGTTTTCCGAGGAAAAACACCTCAAATATGTTTCCAAACACTTGTTGACAACTTCAGTTTGACCATCAGTCTGAGGATGATAAGTTGTGTTGAGATGCAATTGGGTGTCTTGTAGCTTGAACAATTCTTGCCAAAAATTTCTGGTGAAAGTTGGGTCGCGATTAGAAACAATAGAATGCGGCATGCCATGAAGCTTGAAGACCTGATCCATGAAAAGTTGAGCCACAATGGATGTTGTAAATGGGTGTTGAAGAGCACAGACATGAGCATACTTGGAAAGACGATCAACTACCACCATGATGACTGATTTATTTCTCGATTTAGGTAAGCCTACAATAAAATCCATAGAGATATCTCGCCAAATAGCAGGTGGAATTAGAAGCGGTTGTAGTGTGCCAGGAGATTTGACTATTCTCCCTTGTTGCGTTGACACACATCACATTCAACCACAAAATTACGAACGTCCTATTTCATACCATCCCAGAAAAAAGAACGTTTGACCCTGTCATAGGTTTTGGTAAACCCAGAGTGCCCAGTTGTGGGTGTAGCATGAAGCTCAGAAAGTACTGTGGATTTAAGTTTTGACTGTTTACTTAAATACAAACGACCTTTGTATCAAAGCTCATCATGGAGCCAGGACTACCTTAGGGAAACTGGAGAATTGGACTTCAATTTTTGTATCAGATGCAAACTTTTGGGATCATGTAGCCATTCCCGGTGAATGACTTGGAGCCAATCTGGTACAATGAAGGAGAGAGAAAAAAGGGACCCTTCATCTTCATATTTTCGGGGAAGTGCATCCACAACCACATTGTCTTTTCCTTTCTTGTAAATGATCTCATAATCATATCCAAAGAGCTTAGTCACCCATTTTTGTTGCTCTGGGGAGGAAATGCGTTGTTCCAGAAAATACTTGAGGCTTTGATGATCTGTCTTAATTTGAAAGCATTGCCCCAATAGATAAGGGTGCCAAAGATCAACGACATGTAGAATAGCCAACATTTCATTTTCATAGATTGATTTGCCCAAATTTTGTTCAGACAGTTGTTTGCGGGTAAAGGCCAAAGGCCGACCCTCTTGCATAAGGAAAGTGCCAATTCCTTTCCTTGAAGCATCACATTCCAGGACAAAGGTCTTTGTGAAATCAGGAAGGGCCAGGATCGGAGTGGTGCACATGGCCATCTTCAAGGTTTGAAAAGCTTGAGCAGCTGTTGAAGTCCAAGTGAAAGAATTCTTTTTAAGGAGTGCAATGAGAGGTGTCGCAATCTTTTCATAATTCTTAACAAACTTGTGATAATAACCTGTTAAGCCCATAAATCCACACAAACTTTTGAGAGTCTTTGAATGAGGCCAGTCTTGCATAGCTTCAATCTTTTTAGGATCCAACGTGACATTGACCTTGCCAACAAGATGACCCAAGTACTCGACTTCTAAGGTGCCAAAAGAACATTTAGATTGTTTCGGGAAAAGTTGGTGCTGAGATAGTAGATGGAGAACTCGATCCACATGAGCAAGATGGTATGTCCAGGTTTTGCTATAGATAAGGATATCATCAAAGAAAACTAAGACAAAATTACGGAGAAAACGACGGAACACATGATTCATGAGGCTTTGGAAAGTGGATGGAGCATTACTCATAGTGGCCCTCATAGTGGCCCTCATGAGTTCTAAAGGCAGTCTTAGGAATGTTTGCCTCTTTCATACAGATCTAGTGGTAGGCAGAACGAAGATCAAGTTTAGTAAAGAACCGGGCGCCACTCAATTCATCCAAGAGGTCATCAATGACAGGAATGAAAAAATTGTCTTTAATGGTGAATTTGTTAAGGGCGCGGAAGTCAGGACACACGTGACAAGAACCTTATTTCTTAAGGACCATGACCACATGGGAAGAGTAGGGGCTCGTACTAGGGCGGATAACACCTGTGTTAAGCAGTTCTTGAACCATTTTCTCAATTTCATTTTTTTTTGGAAAATGGGTGACGATAAAGACGGATATTGGGAGGAAGGCTTCCTGGGACAAGGGGAATGGAATGATCATGAACACCACGGGAAGGAGGGAGTCCCTAGGGAGTGGAAAATACCACTTGATGTTTAGAGATGATGGATTGGAGGTCTTGCGGCACAGAGGGTGTCTCAGTTGCTTGTATGGCATGGAGTTAGGCAATAATGCCAAATGACCTTTTTTGAGTAGATTTTTCATGCGATGGGAACTAATGATCTCAGGGGAACCAACAGTGATGCCTTGGAACTTATATTGTTGGCCATCCTGGTCAAATTGCATGGTTAGTTCCTTAAAATCCATGAGAATGGGACCGAAAGTCCTAAGCCAATTTGCACCCAAGAAAATGTCACAACCGCCCATGTCGATAGCAAACATATGAGATTTCATGTGGTAGTCACCAATTTGGAGACACATTTTCACAACGCCCTCCACATTTCATGGACCCGCCATTGGAAATCATGATTTGGAAATTATTGACTACACGGATATAGCAATTAGTTTCTTAGGCAGTGCGATGATGAATAAAATTATGGGTGCTTCCACTATCAACAAGAATGATGAACTTCCTATGCTTGATGTAGCCAATTATCTTAAGGGTTTGGGGAGCAGAGAAGCCAGTGAGAGAATTTAGAGAAATGACTGGTTCTACTTCGAGAGGGTCTGAGGGAGGGGTTATGTCAGTGGGTTTAGGTGACACAGACACAAAGGGAGCTTCAACATCCTCTTCTGAAACATCCTATGAGATGGTCATAAAAATCTTTTGTTCCTTACACTTGTGTCATGGAAAATATTTGTCATCACAATTATAACAAAAGCCTTTGAGTTGGCGTTCAACCATTTTGGCCCTAGTCAATTTTTGGATCTTTAGTGGAGTAGAAGGAGGAGTGGGATTTACTGGTTTAGTACGAAGAATAAAGGAGGGTTTCTAGTTTTGAGAAGAGACAACTTGTTGTGTTTCCTTATCTCTTTTAGTAGCCTCCACCCAAATCTAAGGTCGATCCATGAGAACATGGGTACGAATCTCATCCTTGAGGCCATTGATAAAACATTCTCGGAAAAAAGCATCAGACATGCCCTCTGTACAAAAATCTAGTTGCTCAAAAGAAGCTATAAAGTCTTCCACTATGCCAGATTTTTTTAACTTTGTCAAACAACCTAAATAGTTGGTGTCAGTGTCAAAGCGTTCATAAAGCTCTACCACAAAGTGAGTCCAAGCAACATACCCTTGACGGGCAGTTTTTCTCCATTGCCACCATTGCCAACATTCTTGATCTAGATGGAGAACACCATACTGGAGTTTGTCCAAGTCATCTATAATGTCGTACAAAGAGAAATAATGTTCCATTTGAGTTACCCAACCAGTGGGATCTGTGCCATCAAATTTGGTCACATCCACACGTGGAAGGCGTAGGTCATGCTGAAAGTGATAAGGCTGAAAATTATGGGAATGAGAGGAAGTTTCAGCTTCAGTATGCCAAGGTGGGTCAGATAAAGGGGGATCTGTCGGGATATGCAGCTTGGTCCAGATCATCGTAGCGACATATTCAAGTTGGGTAGTAATGTCTTGTTTGAGGTCTTCTTTGAGTTCCTCGATTGAGGCAGTGATGGATGAATGCATGTTTTTATTGATGGTGACAATATTGGCACTACGCTGTCTCACTTCTTGTTGGGTCTCTGTGAAATTAGATTGCAAGGTATTGAAGGGAGCTTTCAAGTATTGGCTACGGGTATGGGCCATGATGACGAGGGAACCGAAAAGGGGTGGGTGGGGTAAAACAATTTGTTGAAAAATGATAGGTATGAATGTGATAAGGGAGAAGAGAGAAATCCAATGTAATAGGTCTCAAATAATGGTGCAACAGGATCCATAATTGTTTTTTTTACACCTGCAGAGTTATACTCTGATTTGAAGAATGTTGCAGTGATGAAATGCCCAAATGCTTAATCATGAAGAAATGTGTAGTGATTTGGCAACTCGAATGCAAGAGACACAATTGCGTGACAATATGTCTTTTCTGTTTTGTTTTTTTTTTTTTTCCATCCCCAAAGGTTAGGTATTCAAGGGTTCTACAGACAAGGGTTTTCCCTGTGCTATAGCTCTCTGATATACGTGTGGGGTCCAACAATAGTACTCGACCCAATATCTCAGGGCACCAACTAAGGAGGCTAGACTATTCCCTTAGCTGTACTACTCGACTACCCAGGTAATAGAGAGTATCTTGTCGAGTGTTGTTCTCGATGGAACTATAGTAGTCAGGCGACCAATCGATTTATCTAAAGAGGGATTCAAGAAATCTAGGTCAATCCATATATAGGTGATGTATGATGCACTACCATACGAAGGGGTACCAATAGGGGTTACAAGGGTGACCAACATATGTGCGCTTAAGTACCACTTGTATTTCCTGCGTGTATGAATCCCCGACCGCGGGTTTATGCATATAACCACAAAACTTTGTAGCTTAAAGACGTCGAAATACGTCTCTACCCTGAAAAAAAATTAACCCTCAATTTTTTGCCGAGGAAAGTTCTCTGATACCACTTGTAGTATTCCAGATATAAAAGGTATGCAGAACATAAATAAAATGCTAGAAATGGTAGATGGACAACAATATAACCAGAACAACACCACAATAATACCAAAATGATACCAGAATAACACCAAAAAGAGAACTTTGATTACTGAGAGCAATGTTCACTTGCCTCTTCAAGGGGGCAACCTCCAGCAGAGCAGAGCTCTATTACAATAATATCCAAGACAAAAGTTCTCATACCCTTGACTCCTATTTATACTAAATGTGTTTATCAAAAGAACCATCTAGAGAAAGATCCTTCTAGAAGTGGAAGCTTCTATTAGTTCTTCTTACATTCGACTTATTCTTCCTTATTGCTAGGCCTTACTAATATTGACGTTTATTACATCGGAATATATTATTCTACCTACGTGAGGGGTTAGGTCCCTTACAAGCCTTATTTTTGCTAAATTATAAGGCTTGAGCAATTCACTTCCACCAAGTAGTTTAGATTTCATTTGTGCACTATTGTAAAAATCATCAAAAGCAGGCTTGGAGATCCACTCTTGCATACATAGCTTAAAAACCACACATTGACAATTAGGGAGGATAAAAAGAACCTTTGCATCTTTTACTTCATTACTTGCCACATAGATGACCTGAAGCTTTGCATGTGAATTTCATTATCTTGTTTTCTTTTACACAGCCACCACATTAATTCGGGACTAGAAAATTATTTAAGTAATCTTGGATTATGTTCTTTCCTCGCACCCTAGTGTGATCTTGGAAATCAGAAGAGAGATTTCCTAAACAAGTCTTCATCTCTCTTAAAAGAAAATCAATCAATCTCTAGGAGAGGCCAATACCTCTTAGCTCATTTTGGAACTTAAATCTAAGACTTGTAATGGCCCACACATTCCCACATGTGCACAATCTTAGGATAGGTTCAAATTTCTAGAGCAACTCACTTAGGAAGTCTAAAGCATTGGAAGGGCCCATACATGTCCACATGTTCACAATCTAGGGAATTTTTTTTTCAAGCTTTCTTAGGTTGCAAAACATCATAGAGAGATAAAAGAGTCAAAGTAAGGATTTCCATATCCACCATCTTAGGATAAGATTCTTTCATTTGCAAGGGTCATTTGAAAAAATTTAGTAAGTTATCTAAACAAGACAAGTAAAGGACCAAACGATGTCCACCATGTTAAAATATTGAATTTAACTTATTAAAAACTTTTTCACCATCACCACTCCTTGCACACACTCTCACTCACTCAAAAACAATTTTGATAGATACTTGAAACTGTTTGTTGGGCTTCACTTGTTTCATAAAGAGCCTTTTGGAACACCATCATAAAAAAAGAAGTTGGTCCATGACCCCAATTTCACAACCTACTCTCACATTCTAAAAAGAAAACATAACCAACCCACTTTCTAACTTCCACAGGAGGAACACAAAAGAATTTGGTAGTCTAAGTTATGATTATGGGACAGGAATCCAAATAACTCTCCATCATCATTTCTCACTTGAAACTTAGAAAGTTCTGAATTAGGGTGCCAAAATCCTCCCACTCAAGAATTCCTATACCATAAGGCAGGGAGACACCTGTGAAGGGTCGAAGGCCAAGGTCCAGTTGTTCTGTGTGTGCCTCCTTGGGTCACCCAACCCTTCAAAAACATCCAGCCTGTGACTGATTTCTGAGGATGAAAATCTAAATGTTGTGCTTGATGGAGGTAGCTTAGAAGCCAAATCTAGGATTTATCTACCCAAGGTAGCGGTTGTGGGCTGCAATTGCACCTCGTTCATATTTTGAATGATTGTTGGGAAATATCGCCATTACTTCCGGGATATGCCCCCTTCACCCCTCATTATAACTGATTGTCCATTCCTTCACTAGCTTGTCTTAAAGTGGGTTTCAGCCCCACTGTTGAGTGATTTTTTGGAGGTCCAACGTTATTGGAGAGGAAGGACATTACGTCAGATAGGACACATGCACTTGTTATTTGATTTTTATTCCCCCACATGGAGTTACAAAAATCCCAAACTACTTTTCACATTGTCTTGATGTATGATTTTCACCACTTGATTACATACAGTTTCATGAATACATTGTTTAAAGTAATTTGAAAGAAATTCATCCTATCATTCTTCAGAACCATTTACACACACACACACCTCTAGGCTAGAATCATAAGGGAACCACAGTATCCCCACTGTTCTAGGTGCTTGAGAAACTTACCCCCAATTTTGGGTGGTGTCCTTAATATCGTTGAGACATAAAAAATACCACCACATACACTAGTTAGTGCTACGGTACTAGGATTGGGATTGCTATGTGCCACTTTTCTTGGAACCAATATCCAAATTAACCCACAAACAAACCCTCCACCACAAGGAGGCAGAGCCCAAAATTTCTCAAAAAGTATAAGCTCCCAAGGAACCACTTCCTCTCATACAATGGAAGGACCTACCCTCATCATGCCCTACGTGGCTTCACTCAACATCCCGGATCTAACCAAACTAAAAAATGATTCCATATTGCGCGACCCCACTTGGATAAATATGCCCACAAAGCTACCTTCCGACATTCCTAAGTTTGAAGAAAAAGAGAGAGAGGTCCCAACCAACTATGTCATGTCCTTCCACTTGCGATGTTCTTCCAATAGAATAATGGAAGATTTCGTTTGTCTATGTTTATTTCAGAGAACTCTCATTGGAACTATGACCAAATGGTATGTAGACGAGAAGTTTGGTTCCCATGCAACCTTTGAGTCTCTAGCCAAAGCATTCATGTCATTTTTCCAACTCCCTATTCGTCATGACATGGGTTTGGAGATTCTTTCAGAATTCAAACAAACCACCATTGTTCATATCTCTGACCATATTCATGAGTGGCATATACGTCAAAGCATATGAAAGGCGGATACCACCCCACAACAAAGGATAGATTGGTACCTCTGATCGCTCGTTCCTACCCTTGCCAAAGATGTGGCTACAACCCTCTCCCAAATTGAATATGAAGCCATCACTAAGGCACAACAATTTGACCTCATCTACTCCCAATCAAGGTACTTTTACACTGTTCTTCCAGACGCTCCTCATCCTATTCCCTTTGGTCAAGACAAACTTGGAACATTGCACACCACTGATGGCTTGATTGACGCCATGGTTCATAATCAACCACACACGTAGTCAAGACCCGCAAATGGGACCAATCCATACTTCCAACCATATGGGGGAACTCCATATTACCCTCCCCCACCACCACCTCCACCATTCATGGAACCTCCTCTTCCTACCATGGGTACACATCTACCTATGTCCCTTTGCCAACCAATACATGTACCGCAACCGGCTCCCCCACCAACAAATTCATATCCACCTAGTAATAATGGAGCCACCTCCACTTCTTACAACCCATATGGACCCCCATAAGGTAACCCATATTACCCCTTTCTAGGTCCTCCCCAATTTGTTGTACCCCCACACAGACAACACTAGGTAGGGGTCAATTTCATCCAACCTTCCCCTCTTTAATAGGTTCAAGCTTTTGAACAGTTGAACACAACCAACCCACCTCACCAATCCAATAATAACCGAAAGAAAGGAAATAATAGGAACCAGGGACAAGGAGGGAACCCCCCTCAACAAAACCCTCAAGTAGGAGGCAACCAATGCCAACACAATCAAAACTCTCAAGGGGGAATAACAATGGCCAACCATGACAAGGGAAAAGTAACAATCTTTGAACCAATTAACATTGCACATTATGTGGTGAATATGGTCATTACACTCACCATTTCCCTCAAATATCTGACTACAAACGTATGAAGGATGCCATGAATCCTCAGTGGGCATCCAACCCCCAAGGTCCACCACAGGGACCTCCCACTTATATACCACCACCACCACCGACGGTGTTACAAAATCCTATCCCACATCAAGGAGTCATTAACACTCAACCAGAAGTGGCCCAACGCACACACCCCCAGGGGCAGTTTCCTCTACCCAACCAGCCCCACTCAGGAAACACCATCGACCGTAGTATCCTTCTCACCACTGAAGAGGAAATACTCTTACAAACTCGCAGTTGTCAATACGGTACAACCCCTTATCCATTACCCACCACTTTGGAAGCTTCCCAACTACCAACCAGACAACCTTTGATGATCCCTCGTCCTAAAACTGAAGCCATCACCCACATGCCTCACACACCATTGCACAAGAATGTGCATAATCCCCATGCCTGGGCCGCCCATAGCTACAGTCTTATTGACGATCTCACTCAATCACCCACTGCCATGTCATTTATGAAAGTCCTTCAGACATGCCCTTCGCAACGAAATACATTACTTTCACAATCGGGGGCAGTAGATCCTACAGCCACCCATCTAATCACATTTGTCTTAGAAAATAATACCCGTGAATCCCATATTTAGTCGCATTCTAGATTATTGTCAAAATATGGAATATCATCGTCCATGATTGCTTTATTGATGAAGGAGCGTCTACTTTCATCATTTCCAAAACAATATTTAAGCAACTTGGTTCACCTGAGTTAATCCCCTCATTCATCACCCTTCGAGCATATGATGGTAGACCATCCCAACCAGAGGGCTTATACCAAAACGTCTCGGTAGAATTAGGGGGAAAGACGATCCTCATTGACATAGAGGTCATTGACACCCAACTGGATTACAACATCATTTTTGGATGGAGCTACATGTATTCCATGTAGGCAGTGGCTTCATCATTCTTCTGCACCATGTTATTCCCACATAATGGGAAAATTTTCACCATCCACTAATTAACCCATTATGAATCCAACCAATCTGACCATATTGATAATATCCTTCCCCTAATCCGCTCAAATTTTGACCTCTTACCCATGATTGACATAGCCCTAGGGATGTTTCAAGATCCATCCTTGATTGATACATACCAAGGCTTCCCTCACACCAACCCCACCACCACCATTGTTTGCATTGTCACAGCCAATGAAGTAGAGACACCTGACCCCCCATCCACGAAGAGCTCATCAGACTCCACATCCACTCCTTCCTAGCCAACCCTGATACTTCCTAACGTACTCCCTGTACAGAATCCTCAGGATGGAACATCAAATATCCCACCACCCATGGGTCAAATCCATGTTTAGCAAACGGTCCCACAAGCCATCACCCAAATACCCTTCTTTTATCGTCCCCTCGGAGTAACAAAATACCAAGTTGTTGCTAGCTTCACCTTACCTAATATGGTCATAGCTATCATTGTATGGTATTTAGAACCCTTCACCATGGCACTAGGTCTATCATTGCAACCTCAACCTATGTTACCCTTACTGCAACCGTGGCACATCAACTTACTCGTCCAACTGATCACAAAATTAGGGGCATTAATACCGCCACCGGAAACCCAACTACACACCATAGGGGCAACACCACAACCCCACATGGCACACAGAAGAAGAAGGAACCTCTTACACCTTCCACCCCATGCACATTATCCACCGTCATTGGACATCCCACCAACCTTTTCCCCACTTTACCTAAGTTGCAGAATCTAATTCCAAAACCCATAAGTACGCCCCTACTACCCACACCAGTAGCCTCACCGGCCTCCCCAGAACCTTCTTCCTCCAAAACTCCAAGTTTTAGAACCAAATATGCTTGCACTATATACTCTCAGTGTGACCACTACACACACCATTGTCCGACCCTCCCTCAATTCCAAGACACCCTAGTAGTAGTATGCCAAACCGCATTGCCCAAGTCCTCCCAACCCATCTCCTTGGTATCAACAATTACTAACATTCACTATATTTCTACGTCAGTAAATGAGTGCATGTGATTCCCTTGCACCTTATGTTACCAAATGGATCATTATAAATATTAGTTCCCATTCATCGTTGAGGGATGAGCATGCCAAAGGGATTCCATCCCCCCCATTACCCCAATAGTACAAACCTCGATGGACTAGGCTGCAAAAAATACTCATCCAAGCAGTCATGGAATACCCCCTCCATGATCCAACCTCCATCCTTTGACCCCTCTTACCATTCCACCACGATGCGAGGACTTCCCCCCAAACCCCCCAAACTCTTTTGTAACTCCGATGTATGAGATTCCCCCTCCCCCATACCATGATACATCTAGTTCATATATGGATATTTGGTTCATGACGTCTACCAATAGCTCCCATTCCCCTCCCCTAGGTCCATCTACCTCATAACCAAATGATGATATCCAATCCTCAACTCCACCCCCGTCCATAGATGCCTAACATGTTACCCGCATGAGTCTTCGACACCCCACCCTCACCTATTACAGGGTCGTTGTACTCCATTACCTTTCAATCTTATGAAGACATTTTAGATGTTCTATGCACACCAAATTACCCTTGAGATTATTTCCATCATCGATTCATGTTTTTGGCTCACAAGGACTTTCGTCCACCCTCAAAAACCATTATCTGTACCATCGAAGCTAAGGATTTCATCCCCTCTGGCCATGTAGACTGGTTAAAAAATGCAATACCTACACCTGATGCGTTTGAAGAAGGTAACATGGATAATATATCACCCATAATCAATATCGACATCTCAGTCAAACCTAATGTCGTGGAAGAAATCACCCTAGGGGAAACATGCTCCCCAGAGGAAATTTTAGCATACAAAGCCCTCTTCCAGGAATATCGAGCTGTGTTTTCCTGGTCATAAACCAAAATGCAAGGGTTAGACCCAACTGTTGTTGAACATCGCATTGAAACTTGGCCTAACGTTGCTCCCGTTTGCAAAAATAAATGCCCCCTTCACCCTTCCAAAGCCATGGAAATCAAGATCGACAAACTACGTACATCTGGCTTCATATACCCCATCGCATAGACATCCTGGGTCTCCAATCTTGTCCCTGTCAATCAAAATAGGGTACCATTCGAGTTTGCACAGTCTTCTGCTATCTAAACCGAGCTTGTCCCAAAGACAACTTCCCTACTCCCTTCATCGATCAAGTCATCGATGCCTGTGTTGTTCATTAAGTCCTCTCCCTCATGGATAAATTTTTCGGCTATAACCAAATCCAAATCCACCATGCAGATCAGTACAAAACCACCTTCACAACCTCTTGGGGCACCTTTTCCTATCGCGTCATGCCCTTCAGACTAAAAAATGTCGGGGTAATTTTCCAACGCACGATGACATACACCTTTCATGACCTCGCTCACATCATTCTTTCCTCTTGGACGACCTCACAGCTCGGTCCGAGAAATGTTCCCAACACATAGAGGATCTACGAATAATATTTGAATGTTTTCGAAGATACAACATTTGGATAAACCCACTTAAATTTATCTTCCGCATCATTGTAGGTCTCCTGTTGAGATTCATTGTGTCCCAACGAGGCATTACCGTAGACCCGCTTAAATTTCAGTAATCAATGAAATCCCCCCTCCCAGGAACTTACGTCAATTGCAAAGCCTCCAAGGAAAAGCCAATTTCTTAAGGTTTTTTGGTCCCTGACTATGCCATTCGCGCCCATGGCTTCCCATAATTACTTTGATGCGACATTTTGTTTCATTGGGACTAACATGCCCAAGCTTCCTTTGATTCACTCAAAGATGCACTTAGCAAAGCCCCCTTAATCAGTCCTCCAGACTATGATAGATATTACATACTCTACCTATTTGTCCTAGAGGTTTCTATCATCGGATTCCTCGTCCATGTTAACGATGATCAACATGAACATGTTATATACTACATCAGTAATAACCTCTTAGGGCCACCCCTTATATACAACCATGAGGAGAAGCTATCTCTAGTAGTTTTCCTCGTTGTTCAAAATTTGCGCCACTACATCTTGCTTCGCACCACTAAAGTCATCGTCGATTCCAACCCAAGGCATTACCTCTTGATTCGCCACCAAATCAATGACAAATTCGCTCGCTGGATCGTCATTCTTCAAGAATATGACCTAGAGTTTACCACCCTAATAATCACTTTTCCTGGCCGAACTCCTCATAGAATTTCCATCTAACTCCTCAGATCCCTCGGTCAATGAAGATTTCCCCAATGAACATTTATTCCTCATATCATCTGCAGACCCATGGTACGACGATATTTTGTTCTACCTACGAACTCAAAAATATGGTCCTCACCTTTCTCGGGACGACCGTCGTCGTATCTGACACCAAGCCTCATGCTACCTCCTCATAGGAGATATTCTCTATCATAGAGGTGATGACACTATCCTTCAATGATGCCTCACCCTCGAAGAAGTAGAAACTGTTCTCAATGATTTCCACAGCGGTGCATGTGGCGGTCGCTTATCTGGCATGTCCAATGCACAAAAGATCATTCAGGAGGGTTATTTTTGGCCTACATTGTTTCATGACTGCATCCATGCAGTTAAGCGGTGCGAAAAATGTCAGTTATACGCACATAAGGATCGAGCACCGCCTTCCCTCCTACACCCAATCATCATAGTCGACCCCTTCTGCAAATGGGGCATCAATTTCATGACATGTAACCCTCCATCTAGCAATGAACACAAGTACATTGTAGTTGTCGTTGACTACTTCACCAAGTGGGTTGAAGCTATACCCACCTTAAACAATATGGCGGACACAACGACACTCTTTTTATTTAACCATGTCATCTGCAGCTTCGAGATTCCTCTACATCTAGTCTTCAACCACAGTAACCACTTTGAAAATGAATGCTTCACAAAGATATCAGCCAAATTGGGATTCACCCATGAATTTGCCTCACCGTATTACTCGCAGTCTAATGGGCAAGTCGAAGTAGTCAACAAAGTTCTAAAAACCATGCTTCAAGGAACGATTGACAAACACAAGACCAACTAGCATCACATGATTTTATCAGCCTTATAGGTGTATCAGACAACTGTCAAAATGGCTACCAGTTTCACACCCTTTCACTTAGTCCACGACATCGAGTCTGTACTCCCCATTGAGTGTGAAATCCCAATGCTAGGCACTATGATCGAGCTCCTTCCTAACACACCACCACTTGAGAAATAGTTGTTCACCCTCGAATCTCTCGATGAAGATCGATGAGCCTCATTACAAAACAACGAAGCAGTGAAAAAGTGGTTCAAAGCCACCTTTGACTGTCAAGTCAACCTTCGATCTTTTATCGAAGGTGACCTTGTGTTGGCATACGATATCACTCACGATACTCTTAGCCATAGAAAATTCAAGTCCCTTTGGTGGGGACCCTATATCATCCATCATTTCTTGACTAAGGGAGCCGACAATCTATCCCACCTTGAAGGGGCTTCCCTCAAGGACCCGGTCAATGGGTTATACTTGAAGAAATTTTACCCCTGAGCATAACCACCTTACCTTAGGTTTTCTTGTTTTCCTAGTTGTTTTTAGCCTTTGTTTTATGGATTTATCTCTCTCAATATCTGAGTCTAATCACGTGTCCTTGTTTTCGACAGATGAATCCTCCATTCACTTATCATATCGGATATGCGGACGGAGCCAGCCGCTAGACCCGAAATCTCACTTTGGCAACCTGGGCCATTTACACCCCCAACCATTTGTTGCTCCATTCCAGCGACATATGCCACATCCCTGCCACCAATAACCAAGCAGAATATGTTGTCGTCATCGATCTCCTCTTTGAGGTTAGTCACATTCATATTCGTCACCTCAACGTTCTCTTAGATTCTTAGTTCATCGTCCACCAACTCAATAGCGTGTATCGTGTCTGTGATCCATGTCTTTATCGCAAGTACCTACAAGTTAAACTTTTGTTACAAAATTTTGAGTCTATCACATTTACTCATATCCCCAATGCTAATAGCGTTGGTCTTCACCCCAATAGATGTATAATTCTCTTGCAGATAACATGTAACCTATTTTCATTGTGGATTGCTTTAGCCAAAATATCTGTTCTTTCCACCATAATATGAATATAAATGAGAATGAATGAAATGATTATGGAGAAAATAATAAGGGATTTATGGAGACATACCTTGGTCCCCTTGTCTAAGAAAATCGAACCATAGAGATGAAAGAAGAGTTATATATTTGAAGAGAATGTGATGGGGATAACGACCTTGGATAGGATCCAAAAGCATTGATGGGGAAGGGAGATGCGAACCAGTCCAAGTGCTCGGTGTTGGTGTGTGAGATGAGTCTCTTACTTCCAAAGGGAACGGTCTCCATGCTCTTCTACTTCAACATATCCTATGATATTTTCAACAAATTATTCACATACCAGTGGCTCAGATAGTCCCTTTCCGGGAAGGTGTTGCTTGGGAGGGAAAAGGGCCAGATTCAAATGTTTGAATTTGAATTTGAGAGAAAGAAGCATTTCAAACAATTGTCTTGTCTCACTATTTCCAACTCAACTACACTTACTTTCATCACCAACCTGCAATACACTCCAAACAAGGTGGTTAGGGTGGAAAGAGGTCGAGGCGGAGGTCGTTGACATAATTTTCCAGGAACGAGGGGCCATGTTTGTTAAATAGAGTAATTTCTCCCATTATTTGACCAAGTTCATAGTTATTAGGTTCACGAATGTTCTAGATTAGAACATATAGATATGCATTTATTAGTTAGTGGTGGAATGTTCTAGATAGATATGCATTAATTAGTTAGTGGAGAAGTTGGTGGAATGTTCTAGAGAAACCTAGTTCTATGTATTGCCTAGATATATTCATGCTAATATTGAGAAGAGCACATGAAGCTCCATTATTTGATTGTGTGTGTTTATGTTTTTTCTCTGCTTTGAATTTGAACATGGTATCAGTGCAAGCTTAAGACTCTTCGAAGAAAGGAGAGCAATTTGGAGTTTGGTTGTAGAGTTGGTTGAACTCACAACGTGAAGACTAGCGTTGAGCCTTCATTTGGACAACTCTGCTGCAAATATCAATACCAAGCAAAGGAAAATCGTAGTAAAAAAAAAGACAATTTAAAGATTTCAAGAACTATTTTTTTTTAAAAGTGGTCTTGGATTAAAAAAAAATTCAATTAAAAAAAAAACCCGGAGGATTTGAAAAAAGTTGTTTTTGTATTTTATTAAAGATATAATTCGTGAAGCAAGTCTTAGTAAATGTTTTTTATCTCCAAAGTAATTGATCCACCATTATCCACTTAATAAATTTTGAGGGCCACGACCATTAATTTTTGGTCGCAAGTAAATTGTGATTTTTCATGCTTGGTCACTATTTTTACTGGGTGTAATCCACGACCCCACATTAACATAAAAGTGGTTTTATTTTAAAGGTTGACCTTGCCTACATCGAAGAAAAAAAAAGGAGAGACATCCGAATTTAAATCAGAAAGGGGGAGCTAACTGCTAGTAGCATAACCATAACATCTAGCGACGATCTGGCACTGCCAAGAGGACCGATTTTAACAGGAAATAATTATGATGTATGGTGGATCAAGATGAAAAATTTTCTTCGCTCTAAAGATTGTTGGGAAGTAGTAGAAAACAGGTTCAAAGAACCAGATCTAGCCGATTTACAGAACAATGCCAAATGCACAGAGAAATGTTATCGGAGAACTCAGGAAAAAGGATAGAAGAGCTCTATGGCTTATCCAACAAGGGTTAGAAGAATATATTTTTCCCAAAGCAGCAACAACTAAACATGCCAAAAATGCATGGGATATTCTTGAAACTACCTATCAAGGCATGGATAAAGTAAGAAATGTGAAGTTGCAGAGACTCAGAAAGAGTTTTGAGACTCTTCGTATGAAAGATTTAGACTCTGTGAATCATTTCATGACACAAGTCACTAGCATTGTAAATCAGTCGCACACTCATGGAGAAGACATTCAAGATCAAAAGGTTGTTAAGAAGGTACTCTAAAGCCTTCCTTATAAATTTAATATGGTTGTGATCGCCATAGAAGAGGAAAAATACTTATCAAAACTTACAATTGAAGAACTCATGGGATCCCTGTTAACTCATGAGACCAGGATCAATCCAAATAATTAATCATTGGAGAATGCATTTCAGATTCAAGCCTCCATTGGTAGAGCTAGAGGTCTAGGAAATAGAAGCAGAGGAAAATGAGGTAGAGGTCGCTCTCAAATAGGAGAAAGGACAACTCCAGAACAGTCAGAATAGTCAGAACAACCACAAAGATACTCTCAGAACCAAAGGGGGAGAGGCATAAACTTTAATCATCCAAGGTGGACTGACAATTCAAGGATCTAGTGTTATTACTGCAAGAATTTTGGTCACTACGAAAGTGAATGCACGGAGAAGAAAGCATATATGTACAAGGGTAGAGATAATGTTGGTAACACTAATGAATGAACATCTAGATCAGTGTTCTTCTCTTACTAGGTCACGGAGAAAATCAACAATAGCAATGATCTCTAGTTGTTGGATAGAGGCTGCAACAATCATATGACAGGTAAAAAAAAAATATTTTCTAGTTTGGATAGCTCTATCACATCTGAAATTAAATTGGGAGATGATTATCAAAAGAAAGTTTTGGGTCAAGGTGTAGTTTCTGTGTTGACCAAGCAAGATGAAAAGAAAGATAATATTGATGTTTACTATGTACTTGGTCTTCAACATAATCTGATGAGTGTAGGACAGATGAATGAACATGGCTATAAGGTCATATTTGAAGGTTCCAATTGTACAATCCTGGACAAACCACCCAGTAAGAAATTCATAGCCACAATACAGATGACCACAAATAGAATGTTTCCCTTAATATTGAGAAATCTTATTTTCTCACAATCTTGTGCTCAAAATGTCTCAAGCTCGGATGAGACTTGGTTGTGGCATCTCAGGTATGTTCATTTACCATTCAGTAGTCTCAACCTTTTATAGAAGAATTCCATGGTCAAAGGTCTTCCCATGATAAATGAACAGAAAAACACTTGTGGGATTTGTATTTTAGCCAAACACCAAAGAGATAGTTTCACTAATGCTTCCTACAAAGCAAAATAACACCTTGACTTGGTGCATAAATATAATTGTGGTCCTATGCAAACTCAATCAATAGGAGGCAATTTTTATTTTATAACATTCATTGATGACTTTAGCAGGAAATCCTGGGTGTATTTTGTCAAGCATAAATCAAAGAATTTTGGAAAATGTAGAGAATTCGAGGTCATGGCAGAGAAACAGAGTGGGAAGTACATCAAAGTACTCAGAACAGATCGAGGAGGTGAGTATGATTCCAAATAATTTGCAACATATTGCAAACATCATGGGATCAAGAGACAATTTACCACAAGATACAGTCCACAACAAAATGGAGTAGCTGAAAGGAAGAATCAGACAATCATGAATATGGCTAGAAGTATGCTCAAGGATAAAACAATTTCAAATGAATACTGGGGAGAAGCATTAGCATGCTCAGTTTATATTTTGAATTGGTCACCAACCAACAGTGTGAAAAACAATGTCCCTCGAGAAGCCTGGAGTGGTATGAAGTCTAGTGTTTCTCATTTCAAAGTTTTTGGTTGTGTGGCTTATGCTCATGTTCATGAAGAATTGAGCATAAAACTTGATGATAGAAGTAAAAAATGTATATTTGTTGGATACAGGGAGCAGTCTAAAGCATATAGGTTGTACAACCATGTTACTAATAAGTTGATAGTAAGAAAATATGTTAAATTTCAAGAAGATAAATCTTGGGATAACCAAATAAATGAAATAATTGTAAGTTAGATTCCTTTTGTATAGGCAGATAAACAAGTGCAAGCTACAGGACAACAAGCTTCTCCAACAAGACTTCCAAGACTACAAGTACAAAGCCAAGGAGAAAAAACAGAGCATAGTTCTTCTTCCAATAGTGAATCATATCCCACTATAGCTTCTCTAAGGAACCAAAAAACAAGAAGTTTGAGAGAAATTTATGAACAAATTGATGACATGATTCAACAAACACACTTTGCCTTGTTATCCTGTCAACCAATATATTTTGAAGAAGAAGTCAAGGAAGAAAAATGGGTTCATGCAATGAATGAAGAAAATGAAGCAATTGAAAGGAACAATACATGGGATCTTGTAGATCTTCCAACAGATAAAACCAACATTAGAGTTAAATGGGTTTATAAAACAAAGTTCAATGAAAAAGG
>ML795885.1:134802-153003 GCA_009831015.1 Picea engelmannii
TTCATCATCGACACAAAGCACCCTCTTTGCGAAACAATCTACCAAAGCTCGGTGAGATGCTAACCAATCCATTCCAATGATTAGGTCATACGCCCCAAGAGCAGTGACGTATACCTTCAACCTGGTAGTACACACTCCCAGGTATACTATAAAATTATCAACACTAGGTCCTACCGCTTGTTTTGCCCCTGAAGCCATCTCGACTTGTTTAAAGTCATCATGCTCGTAGGCTACCAACCCACTCTTTTCTAATGCAGATGGTGAAATGAAACTATCTATCGCACCAAAATCAAACAAAATCTTGACATTGATATGATTTACCGTACCTGATGACTCCACCACCATGGATTGATGTTCGGCCTGGCGGTTATTAACCGCTGCATAAATCTGGTGGTTGCTACTTGCTCTCCCCATCGGTGCCTTTCCTTCTCTATGCATGAACCTTGATTGTAACTCTGGGCAGTCATGCTAGTAATGGGGTCCTCCACTCTCCCAACAGGTAACACGAGATTGAACTTGTGCACTGTTATGTGACTGTCTCTGAAATGAGTTCCTTCCCTTGGAACCCCTGCCCCTAATCGCTGTTCCCTGAGATGGTCGTGGACCTGTCTGCTCTGTTGGCGATGAACGAGATGCTGCACTTGCTGCTATTGAAATCTCTGAAGCTATTGTCCTTGGTGCGACTCTGTTACCATATGGCGGTGGCCTTGAGCCCCCTCCCCTAGGAAATGTCCTTGGGGCCTTCCCTACAAATCCCAGGCGATGCGGAAATGTCAGTCTTGTACCCCCAGTCAAGTTCATATGTTCTTTTACATAACATGCATTTTCCACTGCTTCTGCTACTGAAGACGGTTTCCACATCCGCACCATAGCTCTTATCTTAGGGTTCAATCCATAGACGAAGCGCTCTGCCTGTCGTTGGTCATTGTCCATATACGAAACATATTTGACCAGTTCCATAAATCTAATCTCATATTCTTCTACAGTTCTATTTCCCTGTACTAAGGCATGAAATGCCCCTACATGTTGTTCCTTGTAGTATGCTGGTAGATATTTCCTTCGGAACCTCTCCTCGAAAAGTTCCCAAGACACTGTGTCTGGGGTAAGGTGCAGCTGTCTTTCCAGGTTGCCCCACCAATTCAAGGCGTTGTCTCTTAACTGAAAAATGGCGATCTTTGCCTTTGAGTTGGACGCATAGTCCCTTAAGGCAAAACACCTAGTCATGCCTTCCAACCAGGCTTCCGCGCGTTCACTGGCGCGACCCCCGGCAAACTCCGGAAGTTTGATCTTCTGCAATTCTTGCGTGATGTCTTCAGGTGGAGGTCCTCCCCCTGAATCCCTTGACGCTTCTGGATTACCCGTTCCAGACGGTGGGGGTTCCACTTTAGTCCCTGTCGGTTGTTGCCCCTTTAAAGTCTCGTTAATGGCTTCCAACGAGCGCAGTATGAGGGCTAGTTCGGGCGATGGTGGTGGTGGCGCTGGCGGTGTTGGCGGTGCTTGCGATGACACTCCCCTACCTCGATTCCCTTGAGTCCTGACCATCCTGTATGCTTTAACCTGCATCAACCAAAGTTATCAGGGTGAGTTCCAGGATGTTTTAAATTGGTGCTACTTAAACTTAGAAACAGGGTTAGGTGGTTGCTACTTAAACTTAGAAACATACATTACTCCATTAAGGGATTGGCTAGGTTAGGGTTAGGATTAAGCGTCTAAGCTTGATTTCTTCACCCCTACGAAAAGAACTATTGGTTCCCTTGCCCTGTAGCTACGCTAGCCTTGCGCCTTACTCGCCACTTCCTATGCTTACTCTCCTAGTGCATATGCTGCCTCCTTCCCGCTTGTCCTAGTCTAAGCCCTTTTAACTTTTCGCTTACGACTTGTTTAAAGTGACTTCCGACCTTATGTTTATTAATTTATGCCAAAAGGCGTACACCTATTGACAATGGGCACAATTAATGATCTTTTAATCTTATTTAACCTTAAACCCTTATCTGCTGGCTATGCATTGAAGATGCTGGCATATTCTTAGTCGTCCTCCAAAATCAATGGGTCTGATTTATTGTTCATAACTTTCTTGCATTTATCAAGGCATTCGTTAACATGTTTACTTTTTAACATTTACCTAATCACATAAAAAAAAATTTGTTGTAAGGATATATAATTACCACGTTTAAATGATTAAATAGGATTAAACTGCGGCATCTTAATAATTATCCACAACTGCCAGCCACGTTTCGGCGTTCACCAGCGCTATATACCTTTTGGCATTAACCGGCCGCCAGCCACTTTGCGGCTGTGCTAGTTTATTAAGAACTAATAATCTAGACTAAACTTAATCCTAAGCTTCAATCGCCTTAATCAATCACACATACATTTTTTTTTTTCAAGGCACATACATGGTACCTTGGTGTTTGGTTGTTCCTTAAGGCTTAGGTAGTGGGTGGTCGCAGGTTCAAAACCCATGGAGTCAATTAAATTTTTTTTTTTTTTTTGTATTAACCTTAGCATATATTATTTAATTTAAATAATTATGAGTTTTAATTTAATTTAATATAAGATAATTAATTTAATTTAAATAATTTAAATTTACGTAATAGTATTAATACTTTTAAATAATTTATTAAAACAAAAAAAAAATTAATATATATAAAAAATGATAATTTAATTATTCAAAAGGCGTATTAATACTTTTAAATCAATTATTAAAACTAAACATTAATATATAAAAAAATATATGTGGCATTCGCTGGCAGCCTTTAAGGTCAGGCTTTGGCATGAGGCCCATGTGCCCACTTATTCTTACAATACCCTACACCTGTCTCTTCGAACCCTACGCGTCCTTCCTCTGTTGCCTCTCACCTCTTTCCACCGAGACCTTCCTCGCATCATTCTTTCTTCACCACAGATATTGCCTTTGCTTTGTTCAAAGTTTCCAAGAATCTCACCCACCATGGCTCACATCCTCGCCATTGTTCTGAGCACTTTGTTGGCGCTGGCCATTGCTGTATCTTTCTTTCTGGAACTCTCTCCAATTTTTATTTGATTAGGCTTTTTAATTCGATAAACTGTTTTATTCAACTTGATGTTGAACTTTGAATGCTTGCCCATGACTTGGGTTGGGGTGTCCTGGTGCAGATAAAAGTGAGGGCATTGTCTAATAGTAATTTCAGTGTCCATTAGCGCTCCATGGAGGCGGCCTGCAATTGCATCTCGTCGCCATCGGTGATACTTGTCCTATCTTTGGCTTCTGGGATTTGCCCTTTTTGAATATGTTGTTGATGTTCGATTTTTTTTTCTTTCTAAATGTCAATTTATATCCACTTTCAAGGCTAATATTGGACCGATTAACTATTTATTTTGATCCTGTGGCGATCCTAGATATTTCTAGAAATACGTGGTTAATGAAATCTACTAGTTTATTTGTTTTTCTTATCCTGGGTAGATCTTGCCCTCTCTCTGGGTTTTTTTTTAGTTCCTGCAGATTTGGAATATCTAGTTGACGGTTTTCAAGTTGTAACTTAAATGCCACCTGATATCCACTTTCACGGCTCTACTTATTTATTGTTGGGGACTACAGCCATATGCTTTAGTTTACATCGGTGCTAGGGTTGCCCTTCGTTTCTTTCTGGATCCTTCTCCAGTTTCTATTTAATTCCGCTTTTTAATTTGATATTGTGTTTTATTCAACCTGACGTTGAACTATGAATGCTTACACAGAGCTTCGTCGCACTGTGGTTGGGGTGTCCTGGTGCAAATAACCTTACAGGCAGTGTGTAATGGTAATTTTAGTGTCCATTAGCTTCATCGAGACGAATGAATGTTTGTCTGTCCTCTAAATGAGATGGATGAATATTCGCCTGTTCTTGTTCCCTCTCTCGCAATACAAGACAGATGGGTTTTTGGATCGATTATGAATACACCCACGAAGTTAGTATCGCACATGATTTAGGTTCTGCTTCTATTTATTTTTTTGTGTGTATTATGTTTGTTTATAGGCCTGTAAAATCGTTCAAGATTTAGGGTTTTCTTGTCAAGTTAAGCTCTTGCAGGTGGTCCTGAATCAGTAATTTTCGGTGTCGATTATTTTTCGGTGTCGATTTTGGGTAGATTTGGCTTCCGATTAAAAAAAAGGCCTAGTAGCGGTAGCAGTAGCAGGATGCAGTTGTAGAAACTACACCCTAACGTAAGTCCACAGCAAAAGATTAAACCGGGCTTTTGGGCGAGGCGGTTAATAAGCATGCATTCCCTGTGTAGAATTGAGCTTGCAAGGCGGAGACACGCCAGAGGTGTAAACTTGCAAGGGTATACACACCAGAGGCTCCAAAGAGATTCAAACTTATCTGCTGTTCAAAGCTAACTAGATAGAGGAGACAATGGATTGCTCATTCATCCTGAAATGCAGTTCTCCATCTATTTTCTTATTCTGAAGAATTAAGGTATAAGTTTAAGTTTGTAAGGTAGGTGAATGTTATTGTCAATATGGTTTTGATTTAGTTATTTGCATGCTCTCTATCAATATAGTCTATCCTGGATCAAACCTTGAAAAATGCTCCAGAATATTTAGGATATTTTCCCCTTTACTCTGATATTTTCACTTCTTTTGTTTTTCTAATTTGGGCTGCTTGCCAAGTATACTGTTATCATATAAAAAAAAAATCGTTGCTTCTTAGTTATAATTGTTTCTTCAGAGTATATATATATATATATATATATATATATATATATATATATTGTCCATATCTATAATTATATTTGAAACAATGGGCTTTTTCTGGAGTGTTTGAGCAAATGCTTCCTTCTTGCTACATTTAAAATGTTTTTTTTTTTTTTGTAAATCAATATTAGCTATATTTACAATGGTTTCATTAGATTTTCGTACTTGCTAAATGTTGTATATCAAATGTTGAAGAACAAAACATATATTTGTCCTTGAAATTTTTTTTTTGGAAGTTGCACTTTGAGGGAAAGTACTCTCGTTAAGCAACATTTCTATTCTGCACTCTCTGAATGGATTGATATCCAAGTATGTGTTAAAATTTTTGTGTTTAGTTTGCAGGTTAGGTGGAGCTGGAGTTGGAGCTGGGAACTTGACCCTTAAGGCCCAAATTTATATTTACCCTAATACATTTATTTAGGTATTTACTATAACTAATAGGAGTATTTATTTAAATTTATGGGTGGGTAGGTAGGCCCTTGGTTCCAGATTTTGAACCAGGGCTCTGATACCATTTGTAGTGGTCGCATCATTTAACATCGAATAATTTCACAAACAAATAGTAACTTCTAAATTGTATATGAAAATTCAGTAATTCCTTTCTATTTTAACACATACGCAAGTTAAAATTTAACAACGAATATTAATTTTATAACCGAATAAAACAAATATTAAATTTTAAATACCTGGGTCTGATGCTAATTCGCCTTGTTGCCTTCCTGCTGCCTGATGCACTGACCACACTGCCCAAACCTACTATCCTCCCTGCCAACTAGGACAACTACATAGCTCCAGGATATCATACGGATATCCTAGCCCCCTGTGCCCAAAACCTCCAACAAACCGGTGCCTGTACTGATCCAATCCCACTCCAAAACTCAACTCCTCTCTGCAAATCCAAGAGAGCCCAAAAATCAATCCCCCATCTCCCGTAGAATGCCCCCCTTCGTAAACCTCCTTCCCCTCCATATCCTTCCTTCACCACCTCCCGCATTTACTTCCTTATCCACCCATTTATTACCTTATCCTCTTATAATTAATATTTTATCCCTTTAAATTAATATCTTATCCTTTTAATTAATATCTTATCCTTTTTAATTAATGCCCCTTATCCCTTCCGTATACGTAACCTTTAATTTAACAATATAATTTATTAACCCCCCCTTTAATTCTTTACTTACTTAATTAATGAGTTAATTAATAATTAATTAATCCTTGACAATCATAAACAAGTAATTAACAATAATTAATTAGTTAAAGTTATTTAAGAAATCATTATTGTTTAGCTAACTTTTAGGACAGTTAGATTATTAACTTAATTATAATTAATAATCCTATACATCTATTTAAGCAGGGTCATTACAAAGGGTAAATGAATGCTAGACTTAACTCACAGTGCTAAGTGCTCACGGTGCATAATCACTTGTTGTTACTACGCTTATCTGTCTTTGATTATGCTCTACGGTGTTAATGAGGTTAATAGACTAATGCATGTTCACTTCCTAAGCGTTAACAAAATATTCTGCGAAGTGCTCTTATCACAGAATCGTGTCCCAGCCTGGTTACAGACACCTGCATCCTGTAACCCCCCCTGCTTCTACCTCGGGTGAGACTTTGCCTGCTTCATAGGTGTTGTCGAAAGGGATAGTAGTTGGGTTTTTGTTGGTGCGCTTTTAAGCGTTGAACCCTGCGTCTTTCCCTGTGCCAACATGAGGACAACCATGGAACGCCTCCTTCAGAGGAGGAAACTTTCAAGAAATCCTTCTTTGATATGGCTGAAATGGTGAAAGTGTTATTTGATGAAAGAAATGCAAGATTGCAGAGTGAAAGCTCCAACCCTCCAAAGGGCAATGGAGACAGTGGTGATAAAACTCCAATGGGAAATGGAGGGAGTGGTGATTCTCCACCTCCTTCACCTCCATCTTCCACCTCTTCCACCATTTCACAACCACCTCCAAATTCTCCAAAAGGACATGGTAAAACTCCGTTACAAACTCCTTTGCTAAAGCTTGATATTAAGTTTGAATTGCCAATGTACAATGGAGACGTAAATGCTGAGAAATTAGATAACTGGATTCGTCAGATTGAAGTGTATTGTAGGATAGAAAGAATCATAGATGATGAAATTAAGATTCAACTTGCTTCTTTAAGATTGGACAGTGCAACACTCATTTGGTGGGAAGCCAAAACTCAAGAGGACATGAAGAAACATGGTAAAGTTTTATCCTCTTGGAATGATTTTATTATTGCAATTAAAAGACAATTTTATCCATTAGCATACATGCATAAAGCTATTATGGATTGAAAAAACTTTAGGCAAGCCAAAGGGAAAGATGTGCATAGTTTCACTCAAGAATTTAGGACAAGAGCCTTGGTTTTGGGTGTAGATTTGTCTTCATAAGATACTTTGCTCAAATACATTGGAGCTTTGCATAGCTACTTGAGGCATACAATACTTATGTTTAATCCTTAAAATCTAGATGAAGTATGTGTGCAGGATACTCATTTAGAGGCAAGGGGAAGGAATGAACCTCAAGAGGGCAGAAAGAAGTTTTTTAATGGAGACAAGGGAAAGAAGAAGTTTGAAGGAAATGGAAAGAAAAATGCTTGAGTCAAGAAAGAGAGGGAGAAACTCTCTTGTAAACATTGTTCAAAGGATGGCCATGATGAAGACCATTGTTGGAAACTTTATCCTGAAAAGAGACCCAAAAAGTTCAACAACAAAGAGAAGCCAAACATTGTTGCAATTGTACAACAAGATTTAGCATTTGATTCAGAAGATGAAACGAAGATCATAGCCATGGGTTTACAAAGTAATAATTCTGTTGCAAGTACTAGTTCTTCAAATTCTTCCATCAATGAAACTCAACATGAAAAAGAAAGGATAGAGCTTTTTCACATAAGGGTAATTTCAAAACATACCATGATAGATACTCTTTTTTATACAGGATCACAAGCAAACCTTATTTCTAAAGACATTGTCAAGAAACTAGATTTGGAAACTACTCCTCATCCTAAACCATACCCTTTGGGTTGGATATGTGACAATGCCAAATTGCATGTGACAAGAAGGTGTAAACTTAGATTTTCCATCACTGCAAACTATATAGATGAGGTAGATCTTGATGTTATTCCATTGGATATTTTTGGTATTGTGTTTGGAAGCCCATACTTATATGATAGGAGAGACATTTTCCATTGTCATGAGAACAAGTATCATTTGTTTAAAAATGGTGTTGAGTACATTGTTAGAGCACATACAAAGAAGATAAATTTGTCACTTACAAATGTTGGACAAATGAAAAGACTAGTCAATGCTAGTAAGAAGCTTGTACTTTTGATGACTAAACCCAAAGACAATGATGAAGAACAAGTTCTCAAAGGATGTGATACAAAGTTACAATCTGATTTGCATGAGGTTGTTAACGAAAATGTTGATATGTTTCAGGAACCAAGAGGATTTCCTCCTAAAAGGGGTATCCAACAAGAGATTCTATTGCATCAAGGAGGTGTTCTTCCAAACATTGACATTTGCAGGATGTCAGACATGGAGAATGTTGAAAACATAAAACAAGTCCAAGAATTGCTTGACAAAAGGGTCATCAAACCAAGCACTTTGTCATGCAGGTCACCAATTGGTTTGGTTCCAAAGAAAGATTGTATGTGGCAAATGTGGGTAGATTTCAGAGCCTTGAACAAGACTACAGATATGATTGTTGAAGGAGACATATGGAATAAATCTTTGAAAAAAAAGCAAGCTCCATGGCATGCCTTGACAAGTTATGTTTTCCACTTGGTAATAAGGTATAAGAAAGACTTTTATGATAAAGTTGTTGATATGCTTACTAGGCCTATTGTTAGTGCTTTAGTTATTTTCAAGCATAATCCTATCATGCATAAGAGATATTTGGAACAATATGCTTTAGATGTTGATGGAAAAAATGTTTATGCAACTTTATGTCGTGCTAACCAAGTTGAGGAATTGGATTCCTATGTACATGGTAAACTTTTGTATCTTGGCAAGCTATGTTTTTCACAGGGTGAAAGAGTCAACAAGATAAGGGAAGCACATTCTTCTCTTGTTGCTGACCATTTTGGTATGGGCAAGACATTGGCTAGATTGCAAATAAAACATCCTAATTTTTGGGATGAGCATCTACATTACTTTCAACATGTTTTAAACCAAGCCAAGAAGTTCATTGAACCAGTTCAATTTGTGCAACAAACCGTTCAAGAACAGTTGAGAAAGAGCTAAGCCAAGTACACAACAAGGCATGACAAGTTTCGCATTGGTCTCAAAGGCACCAATCCAAGCAAGGCTGGATGGATTGATATTTTAAGGGTGAGGGAACTGTACCCTCATCTATAGATTGACTAAAAGTAGATTTTTGGAGGTCCAAAAGCTTCCCAATGGGGAGGTGTGATCCAGGGTATAAAATTTTGCTCAAAAATCAAAGTGCTCATAATCGCTTCAAATTGGACATGTGCATAGGCCTTGTCATTACAAACCCAACGCAACTTGAATGGGCTCAAACAGATGTCGTATGAGCAAGATATCACGTTATGTTCATTTTTCCAAACAAGCAAAATTTTTGCTGACTTTACAGTTCGTACAATGTTGATGTGGCAGTTGACCATACAAGCCATATGGCCGTACAGTGACATGGCAGGTGAGTTGGGATGTTGAATCAGTAGGCTTGGTGGCAGATGGACAAATCGTATGTTGACACGTGTCGTCATCTTGTCAAATGTAATGGTGCCACGTGGCCCAATCTTGGGTTGTCATGTGGCACCCCTCCTTTGGTTGGCAGTTGGAAAAAGTTATGTGACTCCACAGGAGTCGAACCCGCAACCTCCGGGTGTGGGGGTGAGTTTTGGCAGGGCTGGGCTACCAACCCGCCCATGGTGGTTCTTAAACCTTATGATATGATTTAAATATTTCAATTGAAAAGGTTGTATTTTCGGTGGGATAAAGGGTCAGGGCTATGCCCCAGCTCGCGGTTCTATCCATAGCATATAAACTTTGCATATGACCCCCCATTCACATGTGTTGGTGCGTGGATATTTTTTGTGGGTTAAGCCCCCGAAGCATTCACATAAAACCTTACCATATGCCCACACTATTTACCTGTTTGCACGGTCCCATAGTTTGACATTCAACCCCAACGCTTACACACAGAACCGCTCCACTGGACTGGAGCCTTTACATTTGGTGCGCGGTTTAAATTTTTCTTGGTGTGTTATCCCGTGGATTTTGGTTTGTATTAAATGGAGTTTGGTGGTATGGTTTTTATGTGCGATTTGTTTGGCGCAGAGTTTGGTTTCAATGGTGTAGCCCCAACGCTTACACATGAAACCACACCGTGGCCATTGTAGTAATGTTTGGCAAGGATTTGTTACCACTCTGGGTATAGCTTTGTGGTTCTTGAAACCTTTACACATAACCGTTGGTGAAAATTTGGGGCACGGTTAGCCACGAAGTCCGAATTAGGGTTGGGACATGGCCACATGCCCCTCATGCGACCAACACCTCTGGCCAAGGGGGTGCTAAAATCGCTAACTGTTCGACAGTTTGTCCCATTTTGAAGGATGCGTGTGTGTGCTGGGTTTTAGGCCCAGTAACGTTGCGGGAGACGGGTTACTCCGTCACATGTGCGTTTTGGCAAGCAGGTACAACAAGCTTGAAGGGGAAAACTTTCAGGAGGTGTAACTTCTTCATTTTTTGGCCAAACCGAGTGCCGAAAAAATCCCAGCTAGGGGATTTTGTACGTTCTGAAGTCAGTGAAGCCATCCATTTTGTATTCTGAGCACTGTAAGCGTACTTTTTAAGAATAATGAAAATGATCCAAGGAAAGCTGGACTAGGAGATGTAGCCCAAGAGAGGGGTGAACTCCTTTATCATTTGTTGTGTTTTGTGTTCATTATTGATGGTTTTGATCAGTCTTATATGCTGCTCCTGTTTAGGTAAAACTCACTAAATTAATGTGTTAGTAAACTGATCATTTTACCCAAACACATGTCATTTTACACTTGCAATTTTAAGAGATAAGTCTTCTTCATTTTAAAGATCTATTAATGGAAACATATTGATTCCATTTTCAGATCACTATCCATAATGGCCTTCACTGCTCTCTTTAAGTTTCTAAGTACTCGCTTCACGATTTCCTCCTAGGTTTCATTGCTTAGTCTCTGAATGAACCTTTTCATCTTGGAAGCCTAGGAAGTGGCATCTGGAAGCCTGGAAAGTGGAAAGAAAACAATAAATTTAGATTGAATGCAACACTAGTTATCCCAATGAATAAATATGCAATATAACCCGACCATTGCTGCAAATTTGGCCCCTTTCTAAGCGACTCTTCATTCTTTCTAAATGGACAACCAAGTGTTGTAGATTCGGTTCCTTGCCTTGCGTAAACCAAGAAGCTTGGTGAAACAAAGTTATTTTGTAAAGGATTATATATTGTGAAGGATGATGATTCTATTTTGAATGCGTTTAGGAAGGAAGGAGGGTTGGTGAGCATGTACATTGTCATAATGGGTCCTTGGATGACATAGAACTCTTACCTATGCATGATTAGACTCCATTTATGAGACATCAATTATGGGGGGCGTTGTCTAGCTGTTCTACGAAGTTTTTTTTCATCGGAATCCGACAACATAAATCTGCACAAAATCACTATTTGTTGTTGTTTAAAATCCATTTATAAATGCAGAAATAGATTCAACACGTTAAAGACCCTAGAGCACTCGGATTATACAAAAATAATCACTCAAATCTACAAATCTAACAATTTCTTGCCGAATAAAAAATCATCGAAAAAAAATCATTTCATAAAACCTTTAAACTACATCCATTATGAAGCTTAAAACCAAAACCTCAAAGAAAAATTCCCTATCACAAAAATGAAATTCTAACTTTCATAGTTCCTACAAGCTCTAGGATCAATTTTCTCTCCTAAGTACCCTTATCCCACTCTCCATTTACAACGATTTGGTGTCACACATTTGAAGGAGGGGCACATAATGCGGATTTTTCTGGCAGAATGGTATTCGGCAGGGTTTCCATGCATCTCATGGCACATGGGAGCCATGGCCATGTGGGAGTACAAGGGTTTCGGGTACACTGACAGCAGGCGGGCATCCCCTGACGACACTCTTATTGATCGCCATTCATAGTGTTGACTGGAGTCGTTTCAGATAAAGAAAAACAAAGTAGTGGATGCCAGATGGTATTGACTAGAGTGATGCCTCTTCACGTGTTGGGCGGCTAAAGTTTACAGATGTCACCGCTAAATGCGTAGTGCTTAGTTTGCAATATCATATAAACCATGTCTATGTCTATATTCGATGAATCCTTGTATGAAGGATATTAAATTGCAAACACGTGATTGGCGTCGTCAAACACCCACAAAACATCATTGCCTAGCGTGTAGTGCGATCCGCCTCTGCATAAACAAGTCCAATGAATGTTTAAAAGACTCTCTTGCTTGAGGCTTACCTGTGGTTTTCACCACTTTGGTCTACCTGCTTGCACTTCATCATTTTGTTATTATTATATTGATCTTTATTTTTCTGTCTATCTATTCATCCAAATCTCAGTTCCAATGGCAGACCAAGCAACCGACAACAATGACAATGCTTTTGGTGCCTCTTCCTCTTCCTCTACGACCTCCTGTTCTTCCTCGATTTCCTATAAGAGCTACGATGTGTTTATCAACCATCGTGGCCCAGATGTAAAAACTACCTTCGCCACCGATCTATACCGTAGTCTTAGTTCCCGTGGACTGCGAGTGTTTCTGGACAAGCCGGAATTGGAAGTTGGGAAAAATATCAGTCCTCAAATACTACACGCGATTGAAACCTCCTTCATCCATATAGCCATTTTCTCGTTGACTTATGCAGAATCAAAATGGTGTCTAGACGAGCTGGTGCACATGTTGAAGGCATTGCGGTTGAGGCCGAATGAGGTTACTATTATTCATGTTTTTTATGCAATCAAGACTTAGGAGCTCCGGTGGACGACTAAAGGATCTTATGCTGAAGCCCTAAGCAGCCACGAAAAGAAGCAATGATTCCCCTCCGAGACTATCGAGAATTGGAGAGACGCTCTTTCTCAGGCTGCAGAAATAAGTGGTTTTGATTTGGAGATGTTTAATGGGTGAGCACCTTCGACCGATCTCCTTCTCTCTGCCTTTCCGATTTAATTTTTAATTTCTTGGATTGATAGGTGTTATGTGGGCGCTTCTCACCTTTTATTTTACACTCTAATATTCAACAACGTGGGGCAACTCTTGGATGATGTGTTGCGATGTGTGTCTAAAGTATGTGACAAAACACCATTGAAGTATGTTGCCGAACACCCGACTGGGTTGAAAGAAAAATGAGAAGAATTTGAAAGCAAGTTGTTGTGGCCAAGGAAGGCCAAGATTGTTGGGATTGTGGGTACAGGTGGTACAGGTGGTGTTGGTAAGACAACGCTGGCCACAAAGTTCTTCAGCAAGAAGAGGTCAAATTACAATCGATCATGCTTTTTATACGATGTCAGAGAAAACGAAGCTAAGGGCTCTCTACCTTCATTGCAGAGGAAACTCCTTAGGGAGTTGACTGATTTGGATCTGCCAATAGACAGCATTCAGGAAGGCTCAATGAAGCTTGTAAGGCATCTTTCTTCCTCTCACATTCTCATCATTTTGGATGACATAGATCAAGCCTTTCAACTGGAAGAATTTTTGCCACTTAAATATATCATGAACCCCAATCACTTGATTTTCGTTACCTCAACTTGATTTTGGTTACCTCTCGTGACAAGAAAGTGCTCAAGCAAGTAAAAATCCCAGAGACATCAATTTATGAGCTAGAGAAGCTAAATAGACAACACTCCAAAGAGCTTTTCTACTTTCATGCCTTTGGTCAAACACATCCACAACTAGAATTATCAAATCTGGTACGTCAGTTTGTAACAGCGTGAGATGGATTGCCATTGTCATTGAAAGTATTCGGGGCCCTTCTTTTTGGCGAAAATGAAAGATCTTACTGGGAAGAGATATTAAATTGTCTTCACCACCTACCTAGGGAGATACAAGAAAGACTTAGAATTAGCTGTGACTCACTTAATCTCAAGGAACGACAAATATTCATAAACATTTGTTGCTTCTTCATAGGAGAAGACAGAGATACAGCCACAAGAATATGGGACTCCATGGGGCTTCTAAATATAGAGAACAAGTGTCTCTTTAAAGTGGGCAGTGGATATAAGATTAAAATGCATGATCACATTAGGGATTTGGGAAGAAGTATCGCTGAGGAGGAAGGGATCATGCCCCGTGGTCTTTGGCATCACACGACGTGCTTCTACCATTCAAACCTTTGTTTTGGGTTTAAAGATGAATCTTCCAAGTTGCTTCCTTGTTTTAGTTTAAAGAAGAATTTTAAAGCTTATTTATTCAAGATCATGATAGATTTGTGTTGTGTATACTTTTCTTAAATGAACAGGTAATAACTGAAGTTCGTGGATTTTGATAAATTGAGAAGTAGATCATACATAGAAAGAGCAGAGCAGAAATAGTATTCAGTATATTAGGTATGTTAAGAAAAGAGTACGAAATGTAAGTAAAAGAGTACAATAGGAAAGGGAAACTAGCTGAGCTAAATAGGCTCAAGTAAATCAAGAAATGATAGTACAACTGGCCAGGACAGTTGGCAGTGTACAGTCAGACTGTTGAGGTTACATTATATTTAACACTCCCTCTTAAACTCAACAGTTACAAACATCAGCACTGATGATGCCCAAGTGTTGTCTCTGAATATCAAAAACGGATTTTCCCAGTGGCTTTGTGAAGATATATGCAAGCTGATCTCGAGAGCCACAAAATTGAAGTGCAATATCACCATTATTGACTAGCTCGCAAATGAAGTGAAAGCGAGTGTCAATGTGTTTGCTTTTCTTGTGAAACACATGATTTTTGGATAGAGCAATTGCTGAGGTGTTGTCACAAAATATAGGAGTTGGATCCTTTTCTGTATGTAACATATCTTTCAATATTCTTCTCAGCCACACAACTTGACATGAAGCTGAGGTAGCTGCGACATACTCTGCATCGACAGAAGATATTGACACAATTGGTTGCTTCTTTGATGCCCATGAAATCAGGTTCATGCCCAGGTGAAAAACATGTCCTGAGGTGCTTTTCCTGTCATCTAGGTTGTCTGCAAAATCACTGTCTATGTAACCAGAGAGTTGATTATTATCAGATTTAGTGTACCATAAGCCAAAATTGAGAGTTCCTGCAACATATCTCAGAATCCGTTTCACCATCTTCCAGTGAGAATCTTTGGGGGATTCCATGTATCTGGACACAAGGCTGGCTGCATACATAATATCAGGCCTAGTTGTTGTAATATACAACAAACTGCCTACTAAACTTTTGTACAAGGTAGGGTCCACTGTAGGGCCTTCATCTTTCTTGCTCAATTTTGTGCCTAGGGGTATAGAGGTTTCCACTGGATTGCATTCTTCCATGCATAATCTTTTGATGATGTCTACTGCATACTTTTTCTGACAGACAAAAATTCCTTTGGTTGATTGATCAACCTCAATCCCTAAAAAATATTTCATTATGCCAAGATCTGTCATCTCAAACTTAGATTGCATGGCATGTTTAAAATTGGTTAATTCAAGATTTCCAGTATATATCATGTCATCAACATATAAACATACAATCAAAATTTACTGTGCTGATTTGTTTTGGTGTAAAGAGTTGGCTCATTTTGGCTTCTGCTGAAACCACTTTTGATCAGGTAAGTGTCAATTTTGTTGTACCGAGCTCTTGGAGCTTGCTTTAAGCCATACAAGGCCTTCTTCAACCGATATAGTTTGGTTGGCTACTCTTGGACTTCAAATCCAGGTGGTTGATCGACATAAACTTCTTCTTCTAAGAAACCATTCAAGAAAGCTGACTTGATATCCAACTGGTATACTTGCCATTTTTGTTGGGTTGCTATGGCCAATAGAATCCTTACAGTGTCTAATCTTACTATTGGAGAAAAAGTTTCACCATAATCAGTACTTGGTTGTTCTGAGAATCCTTTGGCAACAAGTCTTGCCTTGTGTTTTTCAATATGCCCTTTTTCATTGAGTTTAGTTTTGTAAACCCACTTAACACCAATACTCTTCTTGTGTCTTGGCAAATCAACAAGATCCCATGTCTTGTTCTTCTTAATGGAGTCAATCTCTTGGTTCATGGCTTGAACCCAATGTGGCTCCTTAGTTGCTTCTTTAAAAGATGTAGGTTGACATGACATTAATGCAAAAAGATTGTGTTGTTCAATGTCATCCAACTGCTGATGGATTTCTCTCAAACTTCGAGTTCTCTGATTTTGAAGTTCAGAGGATGAGTCTCTGCTAGAAGTTGAGTTATTCTGAGAGTTTTTAGCTTGTCCTAGTACCTGCAATCTTGGAAGAGCAGGTTGAGGTATTGGTTGTCCTGAATTTTCTATATTTTCATAACTAGGCAGCAATGGATTTTGACTATCCATTTGTTGATTTTCAGATTTGTTCGAGAGTTGATTTTCTAGAAATTTTACATCTTTGCTGAGAATTAGTTTCTTTCAGATTGGGTTGTAAAGTCTGTAAGCTTTAGATGTTTCCCTGTATCCAGTAAAGATACATTTCTCACTTCTATCATCCAATTTCTTCCTTAATTCGAAAGGTGTGTGAGCGTATGCTATGCATCTGAATGTCCTTAGATGCGCAACATTTAGCTTTGTCCCACTCCATGCTTCTTGAGGGACTTTCATCTTTAGACTTGTGGTTGGAGATCTATTCAAAAGATAAGCTAAGCATGCTACTGCTTCAGCCCAAAAAGTATTTGACAAACATTTCTCTTTGAGTAGGCTTCTTGCCATGTTTATTATTGTCTTGTTTTTTCTTTCAGCCACTCCATTCTATTGTGGAGTATACCTGGCTGTAGTTTGCATGATAATGCCTTGTGATTTGCAGAAATTTGCAAATTCATTGGAGTTGTATTCTCCTCCTCCATCGAACCTGAGTGCTTTTATATATTTTCCACTCTGTTTTTCAGCTTTTGCTTTGAATTCTTTGAATTTTGCAAAAGTTTCAGACTTGTGTCTGAGAAAATAGATCCAGATTTTCCTGCTAAAGTCATCAATGAACGTTAGAAAATAGAAGCTACCACCTATGGACTCTGTTTGCATTGGTCCACATAGGTCAGTGTGAACAAGTTCGAGATGTTGTTTGGCTTGAGTGGAGGACTGTGGAAAACTAGTTCTCTTATGTTTTCCAAGTATGCAAGACTCACATGGGGAATTTTGTTCTTTGAAGATAGGGAGACCTTTGACCATTGAGTGCTTCTGTAGAAGAATTAGACTCTTAAAGGGTAGATGTCCAAATCTTGTATGCCAAACCGTAGTTTCATTGGGGGTGGTTCCACTTTGTGCATATGGTTGGATCAGATTTGTAGTTCTGAGGGTAAGGGGAAACATCCTATTCTGAGTCATGTGGATTTCAGATATCAATTATCTGTTGGGGGTTTTATCATATATCATGCAGGATGCTCCCTCAAAAAGTACCTTATAGCCATGTTCAATGAGTTGTCCTACACTTAGCAGATTATGTTTCAGATCTGGAACATTATAGACATTGTTTATATCTTTCTTTACATTTTGTTTAGTAAGAATAGGTACAGTTCCTTTTCCTTGAACTTTGACTAAGGAATCATTTCCAAGAGTAATATCAGATGAGATTGAAGAATCAATGCATGGAAGTAAATCTTTGTTACCTATCATGTGATTACTGCATCCATTGTCCAGCAACCAGAGATCTTTAGGTTGTTCTTCATTCTTGTGGCATGAGAGAAACATACCTCTTGAGGTTTCTCCCATATGATTTGACACATTTGCTCTGCCTAAAAGTTGATCTTCTTGTGATCCGACAGGATCTTTTATGATTATGGTTGAGTTTTAAACTTGCATGAATTCATTAACCATTTGAGAATTTAATGAAAGAATGAGGAAAAGAAGAGGATTATATCAGTCAAATACACATATGCAGATCTGAAAACAATAAAGAACAGAAAACCATAAGAACGCAGGTTGATAACGGAGTTCGACACAATGTTTGCCTACGTCTCCGGGCCTTTTTCCTGTGGGGAAGGTTTCTTTATTTCTGCTCAAGTGCTCAAAATTACATCTCAGCAATGCCCAAAGGCTACAAGACTGATCTGGTCTTCTAGTCACAGATCTCAAGAACCAAATGAAATAAACGGCATGCAAAACTGATGCTCCAAGCTCCCAGAAACGATCCGACAGCGTTTCCACCTCAAAGGTTTCCCTGCAACAAACTGACTTTGGCTTGGCTTTCCAACAGCATAACTCTGCAAAAATGACTGTCCCTTGGCCTCAAACAGGCCTGGTTTATATAGGAATGGAGTTGGTTTCTCATCCCCAACTTCCTCCAAGAATCTGGCCTC
>ML795885.1:155467-188547 GCA_009831015.1 Picea engelmannii
TGTCCCTTGGCCTCAAACAGGCCTGGTTTATATAGGAATGGAGTTGGTTTCTCATCCCCAACTTCCTCCAAGAATCTGGCCTCCAAAAAAGCCCAATATCCCCCAAAAATGGAGAAAATCAGCTAAAATTAGGCATGTTTAATTAAAAATAACCAAATTTTTATTTTAAAACCCACTTTGGCTATAGATTATGGGCGTTAGCCCCCAATTACCGGCGCGGCCCCCCCATATACAGTCATATCGGCACACCATAGGGCCACGCGCCATAGCGCGGGCCCTATCCAAATGGCACTCGCTCCGGGTCATATGGTGACCGTTTGAACCGTGACTTAACTTAACATACTCCTCGCGCTCAAAGGTAACGCCCCGGGTCTTATGGCTCTCCATATGGCTATGGCCCAACCGTCGAACCTTCCGCGCGTTTTGGTTATAACGGACCCGGTCCTATTGCCGAGCCATATGGCCACGGCCATAACAAACTTCCCGCACATTTTGTATGTCGTGTTGTTCGGTCATGTGAAACGGTTCTATGGTTGGCGCCAAGGGCTGGGGCTACGCCCCAGCCCTTTTTATTGCCGCGTTGAACTTTGTTTCAATTCAAATCATATTTTCGCCGTTTGTTAAACAAGACCTGCCGGCTACCCCGGTGGCTAGCCCAAAGTTATCAGTCCGTTCGTTACCGATAGGTCACCGGTTCAAATCGCGACCCAGCCAAACGAATTTTATAAACCAAAATCAACAGCCAATGATGGGGTGCCACGTGGCAGCCCCTGAGTGGGCCACGTGGCACCCTTTTTTTCCAATGAGAACATGCCACGTGTCGGCCTGTGATTGGCCCACGTGTGCTACCACGTCGACTCTGCCGTACGCCACGTCATGCCCCGTCATCTGCCACGTGTCTGCCCTGTCACCTGCCGCCGTACTGCCACGTCATCCTGCTGACGTCAGCCTGCCACGTGTCACCCTATGAGTGGTGACACGTGTCACTTTTTTATTGGTCCATCCGTACCCTAAAAAAACCAAATCCGCCTGCCACGTGTCACCTTCCTGTGCTGCCACGTGTCATCATCTGACGCTGCCATGTGTCGTGTTCTGGTACCACCACGTCACCGTAAGGACATGCCACGTCAGCTGTACGGACTGACACGTGTCTGTACGGACTGTACGGACAGGTACAGTCAGCATCCAAAATTTTGCCTGTTTGGCTTTTCGGATAGAACGCGATATCTTCTCCATACGGACTCCGTTTGACATAAAAATTATACCACCGGAATCAGGAAGACGAGACGGACGCAATGGAACAGGTTTCGTCGCATTCCGAGCACTTTGATTTTTGAGCATTTTTCAAGCCCTATCTGGCTTCTGGATCGTTTTCAGATCAGCTTGCTTCTTCATGCATTTAGATTCATAGTGCCCATACTTTTTGCAATAATAGCATTGTATGCTTGATTTTTCATTTGATCTTCTTCCTCTGCCTCTTTGAGGTTGGAAATTCTGATTCTTGTGCTGTTGTCTGTGACCTTGGAAATTTTGATTCTGGTTCTATTATCTATTACCTCCACTTGAGTGTTTGTTACTTGTAGTACTCCCTCGTCCTTGGTGACCCCTACCTCTTCCTCTGCCTCTCCCTCTGCTGAAGGAGAATTGAGTTTTGAAGGCATTTGCGATTGACTCATCTGTGAGATGCAGTTTGGTCTCATGTGTCAACAGGGAACCGATTAGTTCATATGTTGAAAAACATGACAGATCCTTGGATTCAAGGATTGTTGTAACAACCATTTCGAATTTCTTTGGTAAACTTCTGAGGACTTTCTCAACAATGCGTTGATCAGTGATGGCTTCACCAGTCAACCTGATCTGATTCACAATTCCTATGACTCTGGACATAAACTGATCCACATCTTCAGACTCTATCATTATTAAAGTCTCGAATTGCATCCTCAAGGTCTTCAGTTTGACTGTTTTGACCCTGTCATTTCCTTGGTAGGCTGATTTAAGGATGTCCCAGGCCTGTTTTGAAGTACTAGCGCCTGTGATTTTTGAGAAAATTGAGTCATCCACTAAATTTTGAATCCAGAATTTGGCTTTATTCTCTCTGTTCCTCTGTGTTGCCTGAGCATTTCTTTGTGGATTTGACATGGCGGCAAGGTCTGCTGGATCTGGTTCCACATATCCAAGATCCACTGGATCCTAGCACTCTTGTGCTTGCAAGAAGGATCTTATTCGAAGAGACCAAAACTCATAATTCTTTCCAAGAAGAATCGAACCTTAGGTTGGTCCTAAATTTCTAGATGTGGCCATCTTTAAAGAATTTTAACAAAACAAAAAAGAAATTTTTGGAAAAATTTCGTGTCTACCTGTTTCCTGCACGTAAGACCAGGTCTTCTAAGTTCTTGCAGTGACTTCGAAACTTCACGATTCAGGATTTCGGGTTTCGCGACTTCACGAACCCTGATATCAAGCTCCTCTGACTCATCGATTCCCCGATCTCCAAATTACCGAAATGCCGAATTGGCTTCAAGGATCAACGATCCTCGTTGATTTGAGATCAACGACTCAGATTATTTCAGAATTTCGCGTATCGGTATTTCACGACTCTTGAATTCTCGTCACGATGTTCTCCAAACCCCAAACTCCGAAATGCTAAAATTTTGACGGTGCTTGCCTCCTATGATCGGATGGCCGAAATGCCGAAAAATATGTGTGTTCGCCTCCTTCGTGATCACATGTCGCGTTTCGCGACCTTGATATCTTCAACACCCTGTGCCCCGACTCCTTCTCTTCAGGACTGCCGAAAGGTCGAATCCCGAAATGCCGAAACGACTGGCTTTCTGCTTCGTGACCCGACGCTATTCTTCTGGAACGACTTTTCAGGATTTTGCGTTTTGGAACTTCGCGATGCAGGCACGCCGGCAGTTCTCTGTCCCTCAATATGTCGAAACCCGAAATATCCTAGCGCCTGTCCTTCTCGAACATCTTTTCGAGATTTCGCGATTCGGGACTTCGGGAGTTTGGTTGCAATGATCACGGGTCCTTCGGACTCTCGGTGTGCGAAATGCCGAAATCTCCCCTGGTCGTTCAATCACGACTTCTTCTTTTGCGATTTCGGGAATCGTGACTTCTTGTATCACAACTCTTGCAAACTTGATCTTCCGATACCCGAATTCCTGGTAGATATAGATCTTCGACACTTGTCCTCCAAAATGGATGGCTCACGATCCTTTCGGGATTTCGTGGGTCAAGAGTCTCGAACTCTTACCCTTGGCATTCCTTGTAGCCGAAATGTCGAAATTCTCCTTTCGGGGTTTTCCCCGAAACCTCGACCATTGCCACGTGTCCTCGTTATGAACGGTCATGATGTTTTCGGGACTTTGATGAGTCCTCACCTTTGCATATGCGAGGGTTAAACCTCGTGCAACTTCTCCTAGATGCTATGGCTATCGGCTATCCACGCAAGATCGAACGGCACTAGATCTCTTCTATATACTTCTATGATCCAACGGCTCTCCGACCATTGCACTCCAGATCCAACAGTCTGGATTCCTTCGGGATTTCACGAATCGGGAGTTTTCAAGGCAACAACTCCATGACCCCTTGCTGCTCCAAGTCCCGGTGTCCGAAATGTCGAAATTCCCCTGCGATTTCGGGATTTCGCGATTTCATCTTTTCTCCTGTGCGCTCCAGAGGACTAAACCTCGTGTACTTTCTCACGAATTTGACGGCTATCGATCCTTTGCGCTAAATCTAACGGCTTAAAATCTTTTTCCTTTTCTGTGCGCTCTTCGTCCTTTCTGAACTCGATTAACGCCTCAGATCTATTAGCAAAACCGATCTTACGGCTGCATCTACTTCCTTTGCTTCTTTAGCGTATTCTTTGTTGTTCTTGCAAAGAGTTTCTCCTGAAGAAGGAAATTCATGAATCTTTCATGAATTTGAAAGGCTTTCATGAATTCTTTAAATATTTCTTCCCTCTGCAACAAACTTTCACGAGTTTGTGAGAATTTTCGAATTCTTTAAACGTTTCTGCCTTCTGCAGCGATCTTTCATGAATTTTAAAGAATTTTGCGAGATCTTTAAACGTTTCTGCCTTCTGCAGCTCTGAATCCTCAATCTTTTGAGCATATTTCACTCTGCTTCCTCGTGTGTGCTTTTTGCGACGATATTTTGAGCAGATGGCAGAATACGGATTTCTCTCCAGGCTTTGTGAAGAATCTCGCATCCTATGCTCTCGTTCACAGTGTAAGCTCTGTGCTTGTTAGGATCGAGTTGCTCTCTAGACTGTGTGAATAGGCTTACTGCTGAAGCTCTGATACCATGATAAATTGAGAAGCAAAGAATATAGAGAAAGAGAAGAGCAGAAATAATATTCAGTATATTAGGTATATTAAGAAAAGAGTACAAAATGCAAGTAAAAGAGTACAATAGAAAAGGGAAACTAGTTGAGCTAAATAGGCTCAAGCAAATCAAGAAATGATAGTACAGCTGGTCAGGACAGTGTACAGTCAGACTGTTGAGGTTACATTATATTTAACAGATTTAAGATGGTTCCTAGGGCAGACCCTCTTTTGCAATCGCAAATTATGATGGAAAGTTTAGAAATGTCGTGGTACGAAAGATGGAGTGATGAGCTATTGGGTAACTGTCAAAAAGTGCATGAAATATGACAATCTTTTTGAGGTGCTTCAATTGCCCTATGGACTTAGGAAGGCCTGAAAGGGAAGCGCAGATATTTAGCTCAAGGTATTTCAAGGACCGCTAAGAGACTTCTCAAAAATGATGTTTCTTCTTGATTCCTTTGGTAACATAATGAACTTCTAGCACATCGATTTGTCTGGTGCTTTGAGTCTGCAGATGCTTCCAAATTCATTTGGGAATTTAACTCAACTCAGACATCTAGAGTTGAGAGGTTGCTGCAGTTTGTCCATCTCCAATGAAACATTTGGAAAGATTACCACCCTGGAACACATAGGTTTTTCAGGTTGTAGCAATGTGAATGAATTTCCTCCCCAAGTCACACATCAATGGTCCTTGCAAGAATTAGATGTGTGTAAAACTAATTTAAAAAAATTGCCTAGCGATCTTGGAGACATAAGCAAATTTGAAGTTCTGGAATTCGGAGGACAACTCTGGTTGGAAATGCTGCCAACTTTTTTTGGTTGGTACAAGGGCTTGAAGGAATTGTGGCTTTTTGATCGCTCGGAATTGAAACGCTTGCCAGATTCCTTTGGACTGTTGACTCAATTGGTAGAGTTCAATATTTGGAATTGTGGGATAGAATATTTACCACAAGATCTTATGGGGATGAAGAATCTTGAATTTTTATCAGTCGAAGATTGTCTGTTGCGGGAACTTCCATTTACAAAGGATGAAGGAGAATCGGACTTCTCTGACCACAAATGCATGCTTAAGCTCAAGCGGTTACAGCTGGCGCACACACAAATATCAGAGGTATTCTTTCACGAAGGTGTTTGCCCAAACCTTCAATATCTGTTCTTGGCGGGATGTTTTGAATTGAGAGGAATAGGAGGGCTTTGTCGTCTGGCAAAACTTCAATATCTCTACATCAGCTCGTGTGAAAAACTAGAGGCGCTGCCAGTGTTAGTCCAGTGGAAAGATAAAGACATGGATCACGGAAGTGTTAGTCCAGTGGAAAGATACAACTCTAGCAGATGCCACTTGGGAACCAGCTACCATTCTACAGCAATTTCCATATCTCAATCCTTGAGGAAAATGTTGTTTTTAAGGGGGAGAACATGTTAGGGACCTAACCCCTCACGTAGGTAGAACAATATATTTGGATGTAATAAAGTTCAATATTAATAAGGCCTTGCAATAAGGTAGAATAAGTCGGATGTAAGAAGACCTAATAAAAGCTTCCACTTCTAGAAGGATCTTCCTCTAGATGGTTCTTTTGATAGACATATTTAGTATAAATAGGAGTCGAGGGTATGAGAAACCTAGCTTAGATATTATTATAATAGAGCTCTGCTCGACTAGAGGTTTCCCCCTCGAAGAGGCCAGTGAACATTGCTCTCAGAATCAAAGTGTTCTTTCTGGTGTTATTCTGATATCATTTTAGTGTTATTGTGGTGTTTTTTTGGTTATATTGTTGTTTATCTGTCATTTCTAGCATTTTATTTTTGTTCTGCATACTTTTTATATCTGGAATATTACACATACCATAAGACAGGGAGACACCTATGAAGGGTCGAAGGTCGAGGTCCAGTTGTTTTGTGTGTGCCTCCTTGGGTCACCCAACTCTTGGAAAGCATCCAACCTCTGACCGATTTATGAGGCTAAAACTATAAATGTTGTGCTTGATGGAGGTAACTTAGTAGCCAAATATAGGATTTATCTACCCAAGGTGGCGGTTGTGGGCTGCCATTGCACCTCAGTCATATTTTGAATGATTGTTGGGAAATATCGCTAGTACTTACGGGATATGCCCCCTTCACCCCTCATTATAAATGATTGTTCATCCTGTTAGCGTCAGAAGTCACTCCCGGATTGCTTGCAGGAGCAGAGCCCAACGCCCATCAGTTTTATGTCACGGTTTGTTTATAAAAGGTGATCAAATGGAGGTAATGGCTCTAGGAGGTATCACTCTAACTCAGGGACTAAGTCTGGTACGTAAAGAACAGAGGAGGTCTGGAATCCTAACTTCAGCCAATGGGTTGATTTAAAGATGAACAGGTGGAAGACTTAGGAGAAAGTGAACAAACAGCTCTGGGCAGCAAGCTTGCAGCGGTTTGTAGGAGAAAAGCTCTGATAGCAGGATCCTCCTGGTTCAGGGCTTCAAGAAATTGAAAGAAGACTTGACTGGATCCTCTAATTCCAAGTCGTTCAACGTTAAGGAAATCATAGGAACTGATTAGAGGCTCCATAGCTATTACAGTGATCCATTACAACATCATCCTATAATAGCTACAGATCGACTGGATCCTCCAATTCCGAGTTGCTCTAACACAGTGTAAACAAAGACATGAGAGAAACTGGCATTCATAAGGCAAGAAGTCTCCAAAGTTCATACATAACCAGAACAATGCTTCATTAAAACTTTACAACCCGGGAGCTCTGCTCAACCATCGATGCTTACAAAAGTGGCCAAAATGCCTACATATACTTGGAACAAAAATACTGGAAGCTAAATCGAGACATTGCATTGAAGACATTACGTCTTCACATTTACTGCGCCTGCAGTCCCTGGACGCTCGTGGACTTTAGTCAGACGCAATCGTGTCCCCAAGGGCCTGAGAATGAAATGACCAGCTTACAGTCATCTCTGGATTTTCCATTTATGGTGGAAAAGATGTCCAACCACCATCAACTGATGTAATAACTGCTTCATTGGGCTCGGAAAGGTCCAGGTTGATTCTGCACCTACAGGACATGGAGACCTTCGTGATGACTGGGAAGCTTGACACGAAGTGACGAGCGGATGGTGACCAAGCAAGGGAAAAAACGATAGGGCGAGCACAAGTGGCAGAATCCATGGGTTTTGAACTGTACGAGCCAGGTGGAGGAACACAGGGGCCGGAAAAACTACGGTTGGCACGACACTGGAAGAAGACGTGGCGGCAAGGGATAGATGGCGGGGGTAATGTGATGAGGCTTCGGGCTTTTCGAGAATTCGGGATTCGCGAGTTTGCAATGCGTGAACTCTTCGCCTCCGGGATCCCCGATATCCCGATGTGCGATGAGCTCCTCCTCATATGGGTTAGCCCTCCTGGCTATTCTGTGGCCCATACGACCACCTCTTTATGACTGGAGCTTAATCTCTGTTGGGGCTTTGGCGCTTTCGACGTCTCGACGCACAAGTCCTTGAGACTCACGACAGCCTGCCACCTGTATTCCATTTGCTCCTTCGGTCCCACACACTAATCCGGCGATTGCCAGGACATCGCTTCTCGCGACCTCGCAACTCTACGCGCAAATATTTGTCGTTCAAACTCATGAACATCCGAGTTTGTGATGTGCCGATGCCACTTGGTGCTGCCTTCCTACACGGATTGTCCTTTAGACACCTGTCCTCCACTATTATTCGTAGCTACGTCGGGAAATCGGATATCGGGATATCGCGATTCCTGCTGTCATGTGCATGGGACTTTCATATCCCCGATTCCCGACTCTGCAGGATCTCTCGCCACGTGCCACAGCTGACGGACGGCTCTGATTCAGTCGGGCAATCGCGCATCGCGATTCACTCATGTAAGAGTTCCCTGCCTTCAGAAACTCCGATCCTCCGATGAACTGAAATCCCGACTCTCCTTCTGATGTCTGACACGCATCCTGCCAAGATCAACGGCTAGGATCCCATCGGTCTTTCGAGACTCGAAAGGTCTCGGCCTTCTTACCCTTTAAAATCCCGATACCACAATTGTTACTAACATTAGGCTCCATGGGGGATAGAGTCGTCCCTACGATGCTCTAAGAACTCCTTCTGCAGTTTCAGACGCCTTTCCGTTGGGCTATGGAGTCATTATTAGGCCGCAAAAACAAAAAGAAAATGAACTAAGAAACAACAAGGACAATATTTATAGACAAAAGAGCTATCTGAGACTTCAAACAAAACATTTCTTTAGGAAATGCCCATTTACTGGGCTACCAAAAACCTCTTCACCTTCCAAATCTCGCAACCTGTGTGTGTTGTTTAAGAAAGCCTCGGAGATTCTGAAAGGCCCAGTCCACAGGGTTTCAAATTTTCTATGTTTGCCCTTATCTTGTTTAGGAGCATCCCATTTCAATACCGGGTCTCCTAGCCGAAACCGCTCCTTCTTGGCCTTCCTATCGAAGACCTGCTTGATTTTCTGCTGATGATCCTGGATCCTGTCCAATGTCTGCTCCCTAGCCTGCTGGACCTCTACTAACTGATGAATCCTTCTGATCATGTCATCAGGCTCCTCCTGATAGTCCTGGAGGAATTTCGCTACAGGGATGGCTAGCTGAGAAGGGAAAACAGCTTCGGCTACGTAGACTAACTGGAAAGGGGACAGACTTGTAGCTCTCTTTGTAGTCACCCGATCAGCCCATAGGGCGAATGTAAGCTTCGAGTTCCAAGCCCTTTGGTTGTCTTCCAACAACCTTTTGATGATTCTTATTAAACTTTTGTTGGAGGACTCTGCTAAACCATTTCCCTGTGGGTAATATGGGGTGGAGTGAATCAGCTTAATCCCGAACTGCTCACAGAACCTAGCTAATGGCTCAGACCTAAAAGCGACTGCATTATCAATGACAATCTTATTTGGACAGCCAAACCTTGTGATGAGGTCCTCCAAGAATCCGATGATTACCTTGTGGGAAGCACTTCTGGTGGGAATAGCTTCAATCCACTTGGTAAAGAAATCTATAGCAGTCAGGATCCACCTATGCTGCCCACTGGAGGGAGGGTGAATTTCCCCAATAAAATCTAGGCCCCACTGTTAGAAAGGCCCTGAAACCACCACTGGTTTTAACGGCAAAGACCTGAGCTGCTGCTTTCCTGCAAATTTTTGACAATTGATGTAGGCTCTGACCCTTTTGCAGACATCAGCGAACATGGTAGGCCAGTAGTATCCAGCCCTGAGGATTTTGTGGGTTGTGGCTCTCCAGAAATGGTGCCCTCCACACAGGCCGCTGTGAAATTCATCTACGACCTTCTCGGCCTCTGGTGGACCTATACATTTTAGAAGCACCCCCAGGGGGTCTTTCCAATATAATATTTGATCGATCAGGCAATATTTGACTGCTTTGAGCTTCAGAGCTCTTGCTTTGCTTCTTTGCAGGCCGTCTGGAGGTCGCAGCTCCTGCAAAAAGTATATGACATCCTTATACCAAGGACATTGAGCCAATGGGGGCTCCCTTTGATGATCTATGTCAGATAGTTGATCCTGCTGAATATCTGAGCATCCGTTGATGAAACTTATCCCCAAAGCTTGGCAATTTGCTTCAGCCAGCAGCTTGGCTAAACCTTTCCCTTTGATCAACTTGGTGGGCCTTATTTCCAGGTCAAACTCCAGGATTTTGGCTATCCATTTACTCCTTCTCCCATCTATGTCAGGCTGAATAAGAATATCTTTAACAGCAGCCGAGGGGACATAGGCGATGATCCTTGACTGCAGAATGTAGGTTCTAAAAGCTTTGAGAGCTTTCACTAGAGCATAAGATTTCTTCTCCATAGTGTCATACTTGACTTCGGCATCCCTCAATGCTCGGCTGAAGTAAGCAACAGGCTGTTCTAACCCACTATCATTTGTCTGTAATAGAATAGCAGCTACTGTGTCAGGTGAGGCAAAGGAGAAAATAAGGAAATCCTTCGAGTAGTCGGGACTGACAAGCACATGAGCTTCAGTCAGAGCTTTCTTGATTTGTTCAAAGGAATGTCGCGATTGAGGGGTCCACATCACTTCATTCTCTTTCTTTAACATAGCTGTTATAATTTTTACCTCTTCAGCAAAGTTAGGCACAAACCTCCTTGGGAAATTAATTTTACCGAGGAAAGATTGGACCTCCTTTCTAGACCTCGGGATTGATAAGGCTTGTATTGCCTCAATTCTGCTGGGATCAATCCTGACTCCTTCTGCTGATACTATGTGGCCTAGTAACTTTCCCTCTTTCATGGCGAATAGAGATTTTTTGGGGTTCAATGAAATGCCAAACTTTCTGCATTTCAAGAAAACTTTCCTGAGGTGGCGACAGTGTTCTTCTTCAGATTTTGAAAATACTGTGATGTCATCCAGATAGACGACCATGAATTATCCTTTTCCCCAATGAAAGCTATGTCCATGGCACGTTGGAATGTCGCCCCTGCATTCATAAGTCCAAATGGCATCTTGGCATACATGAATGTGCCCCATGGAATGGTGAACGTTGTCTTCTCCCTGTCTTCAGGTAGAACAGAGACCTGATTGTAGCCAGAGAAACCATCAATCATAGACATCCTGGAAGCTCCTGTTACCCTCTGTAGTATGTGTTCCATCTTTGGTAAGGGGTATTTATCCTTCCGTGAGCTCCGATTCAAATTTCTGAAGTCTACACAGAGTCGGATCTCTCCATTCTTTTTCCTTACTGGCACCAAGTTAGCCACCCACTCTAAATATCTCAGTGGTACAATGATCTGAGCTTGAAGCAAATTCTTCACTTCTCTCTCCATGATAGGCAGCAACATGGGATTGATCTGTCTCAGCTTCTGCTTGAATGGCTTTGCCTCCTCTTTTAATGGAATTTTATGCTCTATGACTGAGGTGTCGTAGGTTTTGAGGTCTTCGTAGGTCCAGGCGAACACATCAACGAATTTCCTTAAAAGTGCACTGTATTCGGACCTCTGTTCCTCTGTCAGACCCTTTGACAATTTGACATACTTGGGCTCGCTCTCGGTTCCAATATTGCACTGAATAGTATCAGCATCTTCCTCCGAGATCTTTCCTTTTACCGACACATCGTTACTATCAAAAAGCCTTTCCAAAGGAACGAGTCCCCTGGGAATACGGTTGTTGGGCAGCTGTACAATGTCACGCCCTGCAATCTTATTCAGAAGATTACCCCCATCAGGCTCTTCCTCCGAGACGGCATCTTGGTCTATGTGCATTTCTGAAAATTCCTCAACAGTCTCCAAGAATCTCTTGACCTCAATATCGTCCTCGAATACCTTCCAATGTTTGATGTTGTCAGGTATGGAGGGTCTGTATTTTACTTCTACATCATATCTAAATTTGGGTGGCAGAGGTATTTTGAAATTGCTAGCGGATGCATCCAAGGAATCTGCCACTGTGTTTTCTTCTCTTGGGACGAAAGAAATGTTAAATGCTAAGAAGAAATTGTCAACTAGATCCCATACCTCATTTTTGTAGCTCCTAAGTAGAGGATGCTTAGCCTGATAAGCGTTTCTGACCTGCTGGACCACCAACTCTGCATCACCGAACACTGCTACCTCCTAAATTCCCATTTCCCTCGCAGCCCTTAGTCCCAGAACAAGAGCCTCATACTCTACCACATTGTTGGTAGCTTCAAATTCTAATTTGTATGACATAGATATGGTTTCCTGAGTAGGCGACACGAAAACTACTCCAGCTCCAGCGCCTTCTCGGGAACAGGCTCCATCAAAAAACATTTTCCAGATTGGGGTGATGGAGAGAGGAACTTCAGGGGAAACAAAAGGCTGCTTTCTGAGTCTCAGAGGCGGCTCTGGGGCGTGGGTGAGCTGTAGTAAACTGGAGCCTAAATCAGTGTCCAAGGCAAAGATGGGATGATTGGTGGGGTTAGCCTCATCACTGATTATATAGGCCAACTGGGCTTCCCTATATAGCCTTCGATGTTCTCCTCCGAACACTGGGATAGTAGCATATGTGAGGTCCATCTGCAAGGTTGCCCCCAGTCTTTTTATCTAAGATCTTGATAACAACATTTTGAACTTGGGGGGAACATCGGCTACTACGATATCCATGACCACACTTTTCATGGGCAGTTGAAACAAGGTCACAACCAGGTCTTTGATCACTCCAAGACACTGAACTCTCCTGGAGTCAAAAGAATAGAGGTCATGATAGGCTCTGGTAACTTCTAGTCCCAACTCTTCCATGACAGTTTTGGGCATGAGGTTGTGAGAGGCCCCTGAATCCATCAAACAGTTGTGCAGCACTTTGTCATGTATGTTCAAGCAGGTGTAGAAGGGAGGGGATGAGTCATCTCTATCTTCTACCATGGGACCTAGGACGACAACTGGCTTTTCGTCTTGGAGGTTTATGGAGCCTGAGGGAAGGTATGAGGCTTCAGACTGTAAAAGCTCAGAGAAGCATTTTTTAAATTCGTCATGTTTAATCAGCTCAGTGAGGGGCACAGGGATTATGATCTTTTGAATCTCATGCTCAAAATTAAAAGAAGATGTAGGCTTTGGAATCTCCTTCACTTCAGGAACATGATTATGGGCAATGGGAGAGGGGGTTTGAGCTTTCTTACCTCTGTGACCACTTGCTTCTTGATAAGCAGGTCTCTCTGCTCTAATGGACTGCTGAGGAATATCAGGTGCTGCTGTCTTTTTATCGGACCTCAGGTTGTATCTGCCTCGGCCACCACTAGCCTTGTCTCCCTTGCTTAGTTCATTCAGTTGACTGTCCATGAGAGACTCCTCGTATGTTGATTGAGTGAGATGAGGAAAGGGAGGAGTGTCTCCGACGCAGTGGATTTCAGGATCAAGCTCATCAAATTCCCCTTCTCCCCCCTCGGTCACAAAATTGTTTTGAAAAGGGGCCTGAATCTTCTGGTCTTCTCTGTCTCTTCCCTTCTCTCTCTGCATATTCGGGGGATTAAAATTATTTGGCCTCCTGAATCCTCCTTTATTTTCGGCGATCTGAGGGCCTTTATATGCTTGCCTCCCTTCCACCCTCATTCTCTCCATTTCTGTGGACATAGACTTCACCATCTTAGTCAGTTCGTCCACCTGAGGGAGAGGCGCCAATGATCCAGAAGTTGAGCCTTCTAACCTTCCTTTTCTTCTGTCTGCGTCGGCCTTGTTTCTCAGTCTGTCAGCTGCTAATACATTGGATTCCATTTCTATGGCCGCATCTTGCATCTGGGCTAAGGAGGTGGCTCTTCTTTCTCTCAACAAAAGGCAGAAATCAGGGTCAAATGCACCAGCATAGGAAATTTGGGCAGAGGCTTCTGAGGGCTTTATCCCTGCAGGGATCTTGTTATACATCTTGTTGAATCTTTTGGAGAAGTCAGAGACCGAATCTCCTTCCATCTTTTTCAAAGACCCGAATTCTGTCATGTAATACATGAAGTCCTTCCTATCTCCCCACTGCCTCAGGAAAGCACTATCCAGAGCCTCAATCCCAGCAATAGATCCTGGGGCCAATCCTCTAAACCACTTCCTCACTTCACCATCCAGGCTCTGGATGAAAACTCTCATCCAGACATCCTCATTTTCAATATTGAGGTTGTCTGCATAACTGTAGAAAGCAGCTAGGTGCTCTTCAGCAGTTAAGTCTCCTTCCCCAGTGAACTTGGGCATGTATTTCAGGTAATCTCCAGCAGGGAGAGGATTCATAGGATTGGGAAGAACTAAGGGAGCGTATCTGGCAGCGACTATGGCGTCCATTCTGTTCAGAGGGGGATTAGCACCAGCCATAGGGATGTTAGGTGGAGGAGAACTTGGAGGAGAAGGAGTTCGCAAAGGGGTTATTGAGGGTAAATCTCGAAGTGGGGTGGGAAACAAGAGGTGATTCAAAGAAAAAGCTACCGAGCTCCAGTCAACAGGTTCTCTTCCTTGCGCAGGAGTGGGGAAATCTTCTGCGGCCCTGGGTCGACGCCAAGGTATAGCTTCAGAGGAGAGGGGAGTGACAAAGTCTTCTCCCTCTGGTCCCAGACCAGGAGAGGAAAACTCAACATGAACACTCCCAAAATTTAAAAAACGAGAAACTGCAGAGACAGGCCTATCGAAAATCTGAGGAGGAGAAAAAGGGGCTCCAACAGAAGGGTATGGTGGATTACTTGGTTCGGTGATGGACGCTTCTTCTTCAGAGGCCTTTCCCTTTCTGAGCACCGCCTCTGGATCCGTTTTAGGCGTAGCTAGAGGCAGTTGTGGATGAGACCGTGTATGCCTGCCTCGGAAACACACAATTAACAGAGCAGGTTCTCCCCAGCGGAGTCGTTACAATGGAGTCGCCAGGTGCAAAATTAGCAATCTGAAAGGCTCCGATGATCCTATGCACCTTCAGATTCAGAGGCTCAATGTTGTTCTACCCAGGGAAAATCTTCAATTTCGTCCCCGGCAACGGCGCCAGAAATGTTAGCGTCAGAAATCACTCCCGGATTGCTTGCAGGAGCAGAGCCCAACGCCCATCAGTTTTATGTCACGGTTTGTTTATAAAGGGTGATCAAATGGAGGTAATGGCTCTAAGAGGTATCACTCTAACTCAGGGACTGAGTCTGGTACGTAAAGAACAGAGGAGGTCTGGAATCCTAACTTCATCCAGTGGGTTGATTTAAAGATGAACAGGTGGAAGACTTAGGAGAAAGTGAACAAACAACTATGGGCAACAGGCTTGCAGCGGTTTGTAGGAGAAAAGCTTTGATAGCAGGATCCTCCTGGTTCAGGGCTTCAAGAAACTGAAAGAAGACTTGACTGGATCCTCCAATTCCAAGTCGTTCAGCGTTAAGGAAATCACAGGAACTGATTAGAGGCTCCATAGCTATTACAGTGATCCATTACAACATCATCCTATAATAGCTACAGCTCGAATAGATCCTCCAATTCCGAGCTACTCTAACACAGTGTAAACAAAGACATGAGAGAAACTGGCATTCATAAGGCAAGAAGTCTCCAAAGTTCATACATAACCAGAATAATGCTTCATTAAAACTTTACAACCCGGGAGCTCTGCTCAACCATCGATGCTTACAAAAGTGGCCAAAATGCCTACATATACTTGGAACAAAAATACTGGAAGCTAAATCGAGACATTGCATTGAACACATTACATCTTCACATTTACTGCGCCTGCAGTCCCTGGACGCTCGTGGACTTTAGTCAGACGCAATCGTGTCCCCAAGGGCCTGAGAATGAAATGACCAGCTTACAGTCATCTCTGGATTTTCCATTTATGGTGGAAAAGATGTCCAACCACCATCAACTGCTGTAATAACTGCTTCATTGGGCTCGGAAAGGTCCAGGTTGATTCTGCACCTATAGGACATGGAGACCTTCGTGATGATTGGGAGGCTTGACACGAAGTGACGAGCATATGGTGACCAAGCAAGGGAAAAAACGATAGGGCGAGCACAAGTGGCAGAATCCATGGGTTTTGAACTGTACGAGCCAGGTGGAGGAACACAGGGGCCGGAAAAACTACGGTTGGCACGAAACTGGGAGAAGACATGGCGGCAAGGGATAGATGGAGGGGGTAATGTGATGAGGCTTCGGGCTTTTCGGGAATTCGGGATTCACGAGTTTGCAATGCGCGAACTCTTCGCCTCCGGGATCCCCGATATCCCGATGTGCGATGAGCTCCTCCTCCTATGGGTTAGCCCTCCTGGCTATTCTGTGGCCCATACGACCACCTCTTTATGACTGGAGCTTAATCTCTGTTGGGGCTTTGGCGCTTTCGACGTCTTGATGCACAAGTCCTTGAGACTCGCGACAGCCTGCCACCTATATTCCATTTGCTCCTTCAGTCCCACACACTAATCCGGCAATTTCCAGGACATCGCTTCTCGCGACCTCGCAACTCTACGCGCAAATATTTGCAGTTCAAACTCACGAACATCCAAGTTTGCGATGTGCCGATGCCACTTGGTGCTGCCTTCCTACACGGATTGTCCTTTCGACACCTATCCTCCACTATGATTCGTAGCTACGTCGGGAAATCGGATATCGAGATATCGCGATTCCTGCTGTCATGTGCATGGGACTTTCATATCCCCGATTCCCGACTCTGCAGGATCTCTCGCCACGTGCCACATCTGACAGACGGCTCTGATTCAGTCGGGAAATCGCACATCGCGATTCACTCATGTAAGAGTTCCCTGCCTTCAGAAACTCCGATCCTCTGATGAACTGAAATCCCGACTCTCCTTCTGATGTCTGACACACATCCTGCCAAGATCAATGGCTAGGATCCCATCGGTCTTTCGAGACTCGAAAGGTCTCTGCCTTCTTACCCTTTAAAATCCAGATACCACAATTGTTACTAACACATCCCTTCACCAGATTCTCCTAAAGTGGGTTTCGGCCCCACTGTTGAGTTCTTTTTTGGAGGTCCAATGTTATTGGAGAGGAAGGAAGTTACGTTGGATAGGACACATGCACTTGTTATTTGATTTTTATTCCCCCACGCGGAGTTACAAAAATCCCAAACTACTTTTCACATTGTCTTGATGTATAATTTTCACCACTTGATTACATTCAGTTTCATGAATACATTGTTTAAAGTAATTTGAAAGCAATTCATCCTATCATTCTCGACCACCATTTACACAGACCCACCTCTAGGCTAGAATCATAGGGGAACCACAATATCCCCATCGTTCTAGGTGCTTGAGAAACTTACCCCTAGTTTTGGGTGGTGTCCCTAATGTCATTGAGACATCAACAATACCACCACATACAACAATTAGTGATATGGTACTAGGCTTGGGATTGTTATGGGCCACTTTGCTTGGAACCAATATCCAAAGTAACTCACAAACAAACCCTCCACCACAAGGAGGTGGAGCCCAAACTTTCTCAAAAAGCATAAGCTCCCAAGAAACCACTTCCTCTCATACAATGGAAGGACCCACCCCCTTCATGCCCTACTTGGATTCACTCAACATCCCATATATAACCAAACTGAAAAATGATCCCATATTGCACGACCCCACTTGGCCAAATATGCCCACAAAGCTACCTTCCGACATTCCTATGTTTTAAGAAAAAGCTAGAGAGAACCCAACCAACTATGTCATGTCCTTCCACTTGTGGTGTTCTTCCAATAACATAATGGAAGATTTTGTTTGTCTATGGTTATTTCAGAGAACTCTCACTGGAACTATGAACAAATGATATGTAGACAAGAAGTTTGGTTCCCATGCAACCTTCGAGTCTCTAGCCAAAGCATTCATGTCATTTTTCCAACTCCCTATTCATCACGACATGGGTTTGGAGATTCTTTCATAATTCAAACAAACCACCATTGTTCATAACTTTGACCATATTCATGAGTGGCATATACGTCGAAGCATATGCAAGGCGGATACCACCCCACAACAAAGGCTAGATTATTACCTTTGATCGCTCGTTCCTACCCTTTCCAAAGATGTGGCTACAACCCTCCCCCAAACTAAAGATGAAGCCATCACTAAGGCGCAACAATTTGACCTCATCTACTCCCAATCAGGGTACCTATACATTATTCTTCCAGACGTTCCTCATCCTTTTCCCTTTGGTCAAGAAAAACTTGGAACATCGCACACTGTTGATGGGTTTATCGGTGTCATGGTTCATAATCAACCACACACGTAGTTGGTACCTGCATATGGGACCAATCCATACTTCCAACCGTATAGGGGAACTCCATATTATGCTCCCCCACCACCCCCTCCACCATTCATGGCACCTCCTCTTCCTACCATGGGTACACATCTACCCACATCCCTGCCCCAACCAATACATGTCCCGCAACCGACTCCCCCACCACCAACTTCATATCCACCTAGTAATAATGGAGCCACCTCCACTTCTTACAACACAAATGGACCCCCATAAGGTAACCCATATTACCCCTTTCCAGGCCCTCCCCAACCTGTTGTACCCCCACACAGACAACACTAGGAAAGGGTCAATTTCATCCAACCTTCCCCTCTTCAATAGGTTCAAGCTTTTGAATAGTTGAACACCACCAACCCACCTCACCAATCCAATAATAACCGGAAGAAAGGATAGAATAGGAACCATGGACAAGGAGGGAATCCCCCTCAACAAGACCCTCAAGCGGGAGGAAACCAATGCCAACACAATCAAAACCCTCAAGGGGGAAATAAAAATGGCCAACCATGACAAGGGTGAAATAACAATCTTCGAACCAATTAATATTGTGCATTATGTGGTGAATATGGTCATTACACTCACCATTTCCCTCAAATCGCCAACTAAAAACGTATGAAGGATGCCATGAATCCTCAGCGGGCACCCAACCCCCAAAGTCCACCACAGGGACCTCCCACTTATATACCACTGCAACCATTGGCGATGTTACAAAATATTATCCCACATCAAGGAGTCATTAACATTCAACCAAAAGCATCCCAACGCACACACCCTCAAGGGCAGTTCACTCTACCCAACTAGCCCCACTCAAGAAACACCATTGACCGCAGTATCATCCTCACCACTAAAGAGGAAATACTCTTACAAACTCGTAATCACCAATACGATACACCCCCTTATCCATTACCCACCACTTTGGAAGCTTCCCAACTACCAAGCAGACAACCTTTGATGATCCCTCGTCCTAAAGCTGAAGCAATCACCCACATGCATCGCACACCATTACACAAGAATGCACATAATCCCCATGCATAGGCCGCCCATAACTACAGCCTTATTGACGATCTCGCTCAATCACCCACTTCCATGTCATTTATGGAAGTCCTTCAGACATGCCCTTCCCAACGAAAGGCATTACTTTCACAATTGGGGCCAGTAGATCCTGCAGACAGCCATCTAATCACATTTGACTTAGAAAATAAGACCCATAAATCCCATCTTTAGTTGCATTCTAGATTCCCGTCAAAATCTGGAATATCACTATCCATCATTGCTTTATTGATAAGGAGCATCTGCTTGCATCATGTCCAAAACAATATGGAAGAAAATCAGTTCACCTGAGTTAATCCCCTCATCCATCACCCTTCGAGCATATGATGGTAGACCATCCCAACCAGAGGGCTTATACCAAAATGTCTCGGTACAATTAGGGGGAAAGACGATCTTGATTGACATAGAGGTCATAGACGCCCAACTAGATTACAACATCCTTTTTTATCATAGCTACATGTATTCCATGTAGGCAGTGGCTTCATCACTCTTTCGCACTATGCTATTCCCACATAATGGGAGAATTGTCACCATCGACCAATTAACCCATTATGAATCCAACCAATCCGACCATATTGATAATATCCTTCCCCTAATCCACTCAACTTTTGACCTCTTACCCATGATCGACATAGCCCCAAGGATGTTTCAAGATCCATCCTTGATTGGTACATACCAAGGCTTCCCTCACCCCAACCCCACCATCGCCATTGTTTGTGTCGTCATAGCCACTGAAGTAGAGACACCAACCCCCCATCCACAAAGAGCTCATCAGACTCCACATCCACTCCTTCCTAGCCAACCCTGATACTTCCTAACATACTCCCCGTACAGACTCCTCCGGATGGAACATCAGAGAGCCCACCACCCATGGGTCAAATTCCTATTTAGCAAACAGTCCCATAAGCCATCACCCAAATACCCTTCTTTTATCCTCCCCTCGGAGTAACAACATACCAAGCTATTGTTAGCTTCACCTTATCTAATATGGTCATAGCTATCCTTGTATGGTATTTAGAACCCCCTTCCATGTTACCAGGTCTATCACTGCAACCTCAACCCGTGGTACCCTTACCGCAACCGTGGCACATCCACCTACTCATCCAACTGGTCACATAGTTAGGGGCATTAATGCTGCCACTGGGAACCCAACTACACACCATAGGGGCAACACCACAACCCCACATGGCACACAGAAGAAGAAGGAACCTCTTCCCCCTTCCACCCCATGAGCATTGTGCACTGTTGTTGGATATCACACCAACCTTTGACCCTCTTTACCTAAGTTGCAGAATCTCATTCCAAAACCCATAAGTATGCCGCTACTATCCACACCAGTAGCCTCACCGGCCTCCCTAAAACCTTCTTCCTCCAAACCTCCAAGTTTGAGAACCAAATATGCTTGTGCTATCTTCTCTCAGTGTGACCACTACATGCACCATTTCCTGACCCTCCCTCAATTCTGAGACACCCTAGTAGCAGTACGCCAAACCGCATTGCCAAAGTCCTCCCAACCCATCTCCTTGGTATCAACAATCACTGACATTCACTATATTTCTACGTCAGTAAATGAGTGCATGTGATGCCATTGCACCTTATGTTACCAAATGGATCATTATACATATTAGTGCCCACTCATCGTTTAGGGACGAGCATGCCAAAGGGACTCCATCCCCCCATTACCCCAACAGTACAAACCTTGATGGATTAGGCTGCAAACAATCCTCATCCAAGCAGTTATGGAATACCCCCTCCACGGCCCAACCTCCATCCTTTGACCCCTCTTACCATTCCACCACGATGTGAGGAATTCCTCCCAAACCCCGCAAACTTTTTTGTAACTCCGGTTTACGAGATTCCCCCTCCCCCATACCACGATACATCTAGTTCATATATGGATATTTGGTTCATGACATCTACCAATAGTTCCCATTCCACTCCCCTAGGTCCATCTACCTCAGAATCAAATGATGATATCCAATCCTCAACTCCACCCCTGTCCATAGATGCCTAACATGTTACCCCCATGAGTCTCGACACCCCACCCTCACCTATTATAGACTCATTTTACTCCATTACCTTTCAATCTGATGAAGACATTTTAGATGTTCTTTGAGCACCAAATTACCCTTGGGATGCTTTCCATCATCGATCCATGTTTTTGGCTCACAAGGACTTTCATCCATCCTCAGAAACCACTGTCCATACCATCAAAGCTAAGGACTTCATCCCCTCTGGCCATGTAGACTGGTTAAAAAATGCAATACCCGCACCTAATGTGTTTGAAGAAGGTAACATGGAAAATATCTCACCCACAATCAACATCGACATCTCGGTCAAAACTAATGTCGTGGAAGAAATCACCTTGGGGGAAACATGCTCCCCATAGGAAATTTTAGCATATAAAGCCCTCTTCTAGGAATATCGAGATGTGTTTTCCTGGTCATACACCAAAATTCCAGGGTTAGACCCAGCCATTGTTGAACATCACATTGACACTTGGCCTAACGTTTCCCTCATTTGCCAAAAGCAACGCCCCCTTCACCCTTCCAAAGTCATGGAAAACAAAGTTGAGATCGACAAACTACGTACATCTGGCTTCATATACCCCATCGCATACACATCCTAGGTCTCCAATCATGTCCCTGTCAATAAAAAACAAGGCACCATTCAAGTTTACACAAACTTCTGCTACCTAAACCAAGCTTGTCCCAATGACACCTTCCCTACTCCCTTCATCGATCAAGTCATTGATTCTTGTGATGGTCATCAAGTCCTCTCCCTCATGGACAAATTTTCCGGCTATAACCAAATCCAAATCGACCATGCAGATCAATACAAAACCACCTTCACAACCTCTTGGGGCACCTTTTCCTATCATGTCATGCCCTTCGGACTCAAAAATGTCGGGGCAAATTTCCAATGCACGATGACATACACCTTCCATGACCTCACTCACATCATTCTTTCCTCCTGGAGGACCTCACAACTCGATCCAAGAAACGTTCCCAACACATATAGGATCTACAGATAATCTTTGAATGTTGCCCAATATACAACATTCGGCTAAACCCGCTTAAATTTGTCTTCTGTGTCGTCTCCTATTAGGATTCATTGTGTCCCAACAAGGAATTACCGTATACCCCCTTAAAGTTCGGGAAATCAATGAAACCCCCCCTCCTAGGAACTTACGTCAATTGCATAGCCTCCAAGGCAAAGGCAATTTCTTAAGGTTTTTTGTCCCTGACTATGCCATTCACGCCCACGACTTCCTACAATTACTCCGATGTGACATTTCGTTTCACTGGGACTAACATGCCCAATCTGCCTTTGATTCACTCAAAGATGTACAAGCCCCCTTAATTAGTTGCCCAGACTATGATAGAGATTACATACTCTACCTATCTGCCTCAGAGGTTTCCGTTGTAGGATTCTTCGTCTAGGTTGATGATGATCAACATGAACATGTTGTATACTACATCAACAATAACCTCTTAGGGAGCCCCTTATATACAACTGTGAGGAGAAGCTAGCTCTAGTAGTCATCCTCGTAGTTCAAAAGTTGTGCCACTACATCTTTCTTCGCACCACTAAAGTCGTGGTCGATTCCAACCTAATGCATTAACTCTTGATTGGCCGCCAGATCAATGACAAATTCGTTCACTGGATCGTCATTCTTCAAGGATATGACCTAGATTTTACCACCCCAAAAATCCCTTGTCCTCGCCGAACTCCTTGTAGAATTTCCATCTAACTCCTCTGATCCCCAGGTTAATGAAGATTTCCCCAATGAGAATTTACTCCTCATATCGTCTGCAAATCCATGGTACGATGATATTTTGGTCTACCTACGAACTCAAAGATATGGTCCTCGCCTTTCTCGAGATGACCGTCATCATATCTGACACCAAGCCTCATGCTACCTCCTCATAGGAGATATTCTCTATCATAGAGGTGTTGACACTATCCTTTGACGATGCCTCACCTTTGAAGAAGTAGAAACCATTCTCAATGATTTCCACAGCGGTGCATGCGGAGGTCACTTATCTGGAATGTCCATTGCACAAAAGATCATTCAGTCAGGTTATTTTTGGCCTAGATTGTTTCATGATTGCATCCATGCAGTTAAGTGGTGCAACAAATGTTAGTTATATGCACATAAGGCTCGAGCACCGCCTGCCCTCCTACACCCAATCATCATAGTCGGCCCCTTTTGTAAATGGGGCATAGATTTCATGACATGTAACCCTCCATCTAGCAACGGACACAAGTACATTGTAGTCGTCGTTGACTACTTCACCAAGTGGGATGAATCTATGCCCACCTTCAACAATATGACTGACACAAAGATGCACTTTTTCTTTAACCATGTCATATGCATCTTTGGGGTTCCTCTACAGCTAGTCTCCGACCACGGTAAACAATTTGAAAATGAAGACTTTACAGAGCTATCGGCCAAATTGGAATTCACCCATGAATTTGCCTCACCCTATTACCCACAGTCTAATGGGAAAGTTGAAGTAGTCAACAAAGTTCAAAAAACCATGCTTCAACGCACGGTTTACAAACACAAGGCCAACTGGCATCACATGCTTTTTCTCAGCCTTATAGGCGTATCAAATAGTTGTCAAAATGGCTACCAGTTTCACGCCCTTTCACTTAGTACATGACATCGAGTCTGTACTCCCCATTGAGTGTGAAATCCTAATGCTAGGAACTGCTTTGAGCTCCTTCCTAACACACCGCCACTTGAGAAACGATTGTTCGCCCTCGAATCTCTCGATGAAGATCGACGAGCCTCATTACAAAACAACGAAGTAGCGAAAAAGCATTTCAAAGCCACCTTTGACCTTCAAGTCAAACTTCGATCTTTTATCGAAGGTGACCTTATGTTGGCATACGATATTGCTCCCGATAATCTTGGGCACAAAAAATTCGAGTCCCTTTGGTGGGGACCCTATATCATCCGTTATTTCCTGACTAAGGGAGCCTACATTCTATCCCACCCTGAAGGGGATTCCCTTAAGGACCAAGTCAACAAGTTATATACTTGAAGAAATTTTACCCTTGAGCGTAACCACCTTACCTTAGGTTTTCTTGTTTTCCTAGTTGTTTTTAGCCTTTGTTTTATGGATTTAGCTCTCTCACTATCTGAGCCTAATCCCGTGTCATTCTTTTCAATAGACGAATCCTCCATTCACTTATCACATCAGATACATGGACGAAGCCAGCCTCTAGACCCAGAATCTCTCTTCGACAACCTGGGCCATTTACACCCCCAACCATTTGTTGCTCCATTCTAGTGGCATATGCCACAAACCTCCCACCAATAACCAAGAAGAATATGATGTCGTCATCGATCTCCTATTTGAGGCTAGTCACCTTCATATTCGTCACCTCAACATTCTCTTATATTCTTTGTTCATTGTCCACCAGCTCAATAACGTGTATCGTGTGCGTGATCCATGTCTTTATCGCAAGTACATGCAAGTCAAACTAATGTTACAAAATTTCGAGTCTATCACATTTACTCATATCCCCAATGCTAATAGCGTTGGTATTCACCACAACAGATGTATAATTCTCTTGCAAATAGCATGTAAGCTATTTTCGTTGTGGATTGCTTCATCCAAAATATATGTTATTTCCACCAGAATATGAATATAAATGAGAATGAATGAAATGATAATGGAGAAAATAATAAGGGATTTATGGAGATATACCTTGGTCCCCTTGTCTAAGAAAATATAATCATAGAGACGAAAGAAGAGTTATGTATTTGAAGAGAATGTGATGGGGATAACGACCTTGGGTAGGATTTGGTAGCATTGATGGGGAAGGGAGACACAAACTAGTCCAGGTGCTCGGTGTTGGTGTGTGAGATGAACCTTTTACTTCCAAAGGGATCTGTCTCCATGCTTTTCTACTTCATCATATCCTATGATATTTTCAACAAATTCTTCACATACCAACGACTCGGATAATCCCTTTCCGGGAAGGTGTTGCTTGGGAGGGAAACGGGCCAGATTCAAATGTTTGAATTTGAATTTGAGAGAAAGAGGTATTTGAAACAATTGTCTTGTCTCACAGTTTCCAACTCAACTACACTTACTTTCATCACCAACCTGCAATACACTCCAAACAAGGGGGTTAGGGTGGAACGAGGCAGGGGCGGAGGTCGTTGACAGAATTTTCCAGGAACGAGGGGCCATGGTTGTTAAATGGAGTAATTTCTCCCACTATTTGACCAAGTTCATAGTTATTAGTTTCATGAATGTTCTAGATTAGAACATATAGATATACATTTATTAGTTGGTGGTGGAATGTTCTAGATAGCTATGCATTAATTAGTTAGTGGAGAAGTTGGTGGAATGTTCTAGAGAAACCTAGTTCTATGTATTGCCTAGATATATTCATGCTAATATTGAGAAGAGCACATGAAGCTCCATAATTTGCTTGTGTGTGTTTATGTTTTGTCTTTGCTTTGAATTTGAACATGGTATTAGTGCAAGCTTAAGACTCTTCGAAGAAAGGAGAGTAGTTTGGAGTTTGGTTGTAGAGTTGGTTGAACTCACAACGTGAAGACAAGCGTTGAGCCTTCATTTGGACAGATCTGCCACAAATATCAGTACCAAGCAAAGGCAAATTGTAGTAAAAAAAAAGACAAGTTAAAGACTTCAAGAACTATTTTTTTTTAAAGTGGTTTTGGATTAAAAAAAAAATTCAAATAAAAATAAAAAAACAGAGGATTTGAAAAAAGTTTCTTTTGTAGTTTATTAAAGATATAATTAGTGAAGGAAGTCTTAGTAAATGTTTTTTATCTCCAAAGTATTTGATCCACCATTAGCCAGTTAATAAATTTTGAGGGCCACGACCATTATTTTTTGGTCGTGAGTAAATTGTAATTTTTCATGCTTGGTCACTATTTTTACTGGGGGTAATCCACGACCCCACATTAACACAAAAAGGGTTTTATTTTAAAGGTTGATCTTGCCTAGATCGAAGAAAAAAAAAAAAAAAGACATCCAAATTTAAATCATAAAGGGGGAGCTAACTGCCAGTAGCATAACCATAACATCTAGCAACGATCAGGAATTGTCAAGAGGACCGATTTTAACAGGAAATAATTATGATGTATGGTGGATCAAGTTGAAAAATTTCGTTCGCTGTGAAGATTGTTGGGAAGTAGTAGAAAATAGGTTCAAAGAACCAGATCCAATCGATTTATAGACAATGAAAAATGCATAGAGAAATGTTATCGGAGAACTCAGGAAAAAGGATAGCAGAGCTCTATGGCTTATCCAACAAGGGTTAGAAGAATATATTTTTCCCAAAGTAGCAATAGCTAAACATGACAAGCATGCATGGGATATTCTTGAAACTACCTATCAAGGCACAGATAAAGTAAGAAATGCGAAGTTGCAGACACTCGGGAAGAGTTTTGAGACTCTTCATATGAAAGATTCAGACTCTGTAGATCATTTCATGAAATAGGTCAATAGCATTGTAAATCAAGCGCGCACTTATGGAGAATACATTCAAGATCAAAAGGTTGTTGAGAAGGTACTTTGAAGCCTTCCTGATAAATTTAATATGGTTGTCATCGCCATAGAAGAGGAAAAAGACTTATCAAAACTGACGGTTGAAGAACTCATGGGATCTCTGTTAACTCATGAGACCAAGATCAATCCAAATAATGAATCATTGGAGAATGCATTTCAGAGTCAAGCCTCCATTGGTAGAGGCAGAGGTCGAGGAAATAGAAGCAGAGGCAAATGAGGTAGAGGTCGCTCTCAAACAGGAGAAAAGAAAACTCCAGAATAGTCAGAACAGTTAGAACAACCACAAAGAGACTCTCAAAACCAAAGGGGGAGAGGCATAAACTTTAATCATCCAAGGTGAACTGACAAGTCAAGGATCCAGTGTTATTACCGCAAGAAGTTTGGTCACTATGAAAGTGAATGCAGGAAGAAGCAAGGATATATGTACAAGGGCAGAGCTAATGTTAGTAACACTAATGAATGAACATCTAAATCAGTGTTCTTCTCATGCTAAGTCATAGAGAAAATAAAAAATAGCAATGATCTCTGGCTGCTGGATAGTGGCTGCAACAATCATATGACAGGTAACAAAAAAATATTTTCTAATTTAGATAGCTCTAACACATCTGAAATTAAATTGGGAGATGATTATCAAAAAAAGGTTTTAGGTCAAGGTGTAGTTTCTGTGTTGACCAAGAAAGACGACAAGAAAGATAATCTTGATGTTTACTATGTACCTGGTCTTAAACATAATCTGATGAGTGTAGGCCAAATGAATGAACATGGCTATAAGGTCATATTTGAAGGTTCCAATTGTACAATCCTGGACAAACCACCCAGTAAGAAATTCATAGCCACAATACAGATGACCAAAAATAGAATGTTTCCCTTAATATTGAGAAATCTTAATTTCTCACAGTCATATGCTCAAAATGTCTCAAGCTCAGATGAGACTTGGTTGTGGCATCTTAGGTATGGTCATTTACCATTCAATAGTCTCAACCTTTTATAGAAGAAGTCCATGGTCAAAGGTCTTCCCATGATAAATGAACAGAAAAACACTTGTGAGAGTTGTATTTTAGCCAAACACCTGAGAGATAGTTTCCCTAATGATTCCTACAGAGCAAAAGAACACCTTTAGTTGGTGCATAAATATCTTTGTGGTCTGATGCAAACTCAATCAATAGGAGGCTCTTTTTATTTTATAACATTCATTGATGACTTTAGCAGGAAAGTCTGGGTGTATTTTGTCAAGCATAAATCAAAGAATTTTGGAAAATTCAGAGAATTCAAGGTCATGGAAGAGAAACAAAGTGGGAAGTACATCAAAGTACTCAGGTCAGATCGAGGAGGTGAGTATGATTCCAAAGAATTTGTAGCATATTGCAGGCATCATGGGATCAAGAGAAAGTTTACCACAAGATACACTCCACAACAAAATAGAGTAGCTGAAAGGAAGAATCAGACAATCATGAATATGGCTAGAAGTATGCTCAAGGCTAAAAAAATTTCAAATGAATACTGGGGAGAAGTAGTAGCATGACTAGTTTATATTTTGAATCGGTCACCAACCAACAGTGTGAAAAACAAAGTCCCTCAAGAAGCTTGGAGTGGTATGAAGTCTAGTGTTTCTCATTTCAAAGTTTTTGGTTGTGTGGCTTATGCTCATGTTCCTGAAGAGTTGAGGAGAAAAATTGATGATAGAAGTGAAAAATGTATATTTATTGGATACAGTGAGCAGTCTAAAGCATATAGGTTGTACAACCATGTTACTAAGAAGTTGATAGTAAGCAGAGATGTTAAATTTCAAGAAGATAAATCTTGGGATAACCAAATAAATGAAATAATTGTAAGTCAGATTCCTTTTGTATAGGAAGATAGATATGTGCAAGCTACATAACAACAAGCTTCTCCAACAAGACTACAAGTACAAAGCCAAGGAGAAAAAACAGAGCATAGTTCTTCTTCCAATAGTGAATCAGATCGCACTATAGCTTCTCTAAGGAACCAAAAATTAAGAAATTTGTCTCTATGTAGTTGACATGATTTACACAGGAAATTTGTTGTTGGATGAGTTCAAAGCATGCATGAAAAGAGAATTTGAAATGACTAATCTCAGTCTTATGAAGTATTTTCTGGGAATTGAAGTTGAACAATCTGAAAAATGAATTTTTATTTGTCAGCGAAAATATGCCACATATATTTTGAAAAGGTTCAAAATGAACAAATGCAAGCCAACAAATACACCTATTGCAATAGGTACAAAGTTAAGTAAACAAGATGAAGGACCAACAATTGATTCCACATTGCATAAGAGGCTTGTAGGCGACCTAATGTATCTTAGAGCTACCTGACCAGATATTATGCATGCAGTGAGCTTAGTTTCCAGATTTATGGAGTCTCCTAAAGTCTCTTATTGGAAGGTTGGAAAAAGAATTTTAAGGTACATTGTAGGTAGAATAGATTATGGAATTTGGTATTCCATTTCATAAGATGAGTCACTTGTTGGGTACACAGATAGTGATTTTATAGGTAGCATTGATGGTAGGAAAAGTACTTCTGGGTATGCATTTCATTTGAGTACAGGTTTAATCTCATGGCCTCCAAGAAACAATACATTGCCACAATATCTTAAGCAAAAGCAGAATATATGACAACAACTTCAACAACATGTCATGCAGTTTGGTTGAGAACAATCCTTGGTGATCTTGCACATGAAGAGAATGAACCAACTCCTATCTTTTGTGACAACAATTTAGCTATTCTTTTATCCAAAAATCATGTGTTTCACCACAAGAGTAAACACATTGACAGTCGCTATCATTTCATTCACGAGCTTGTTAATGATGACAACATTATGTTACAGTTTTGTGCCTCCAAGGAACAATTGACAAATATCTTCACCAAGCCATTAGCAAGAAATACTTTTGAATTTCAGAGACATCATTTAGGCATTGTTTGTGTTGATTTTTGTAATGGTTGAAATTAAGGGGGAGTGTTAAATAGAGTAATTTCTCCCATTATTTGACCAAGTTCATAGTTAGTAGGTTCATGCATGTTCTAGATTAGAACATATAGATATGCATTTATTAGTTAGTGGTGGAATGTTCTAGATAGCTATGCATTAATTAGTTAGTGGAGAAGTTGGTCGAATGTTCTAGAGAAACCTAGTTCTATGTATTACCTAGATATATTCATGCTAATATTGAGAAAAGCACGTGAAGCTCCATAATTTGCTTGTGTGTGTTTATGTTTTGTCTCTACTTTGAATTTGAACAAGGGTTGCATTCGACGAAAACTCGAGTCGGGTCGGGAAAAATGGTTGGATGGATCAGGGGACCAGAGTTGCACTCGATGAAAACTGAGGTCATCTAGGAAAATGGTTGGATGGATGAATCATAGGACCAAAGTTGTAGTCGATGAAAACTCAGGTCGTTTGGAAAATGGTTGGATGATTTCGTGGCTTGAATGCATGGTATAGATGAATGCATGCACTGATTTGTTGTAATTTGCAGTGCAATGGAAACCATATACTAAGTCAATGATTAGCTTAATGCATGGTGGATAGAGCTTGCCCCTATAAACATAATAAATATATAAATATTCTAGAAAAACACCCCCAAAAATTGAAAAAATAACATATACTATCAAATTACTTAAGGGAAGACTCAAAACATGCCTCGAAGTGATATGTTTATCCTAGCTGATAGAGGGCTCAAAATAGGCATCAAGCCATAGATTCACATGCTGCTTCATTTTTCTTGTAAGCAATTTCTTGTTATGGCTATCCATAATGGCCTTCACTACTCTCTTTAAGTTTCTAAGTACTTGCTTCATGATTTCCTCCTAGGATTCCTAGTACTTGCTCCATGATTTCCTCCTAGGATTCGGGCACACTGACAGCAGGCAGGCAGCCCCTGATGACAATCTTATTGATCGCCGTTCATAGTGTTGACTGGAGTCGTTTCAGATAAAGAAAAACAAAATAGTGGATGCCAGATGGTATTGACTAGAGTGATGCCTCTTCACGTGTTGTTGGGCGGCTAAGGATAGTGCTTTGTTTGTAATATCACATCAACCATGTCTATATTCGATGAATCCTTGTATGAATTAAGGATATTAAATTGCAAACATTGTCCACAGGAGTGGTGCCTCTTCACGTCTTGGTTAATTTGGAATCTCACATCACATCATTCACCACACTAGCCGGTAGATAAAATATCCACCATACCTTCGTTATCATATCATATTACTGCTAAAGGACGTCTAGTGCACACCTATCATCGGGACTGCATTATTGGCTTGGGAGATCTCACTACTTTGGATTAATTTGGATTAATTTTGATCATAAATGAGCCTACCAATTGATGAACGTTTAAATAGCTGTTTTGTTCGAATCTGTTTAAATAGTTGTTTTGTTCGAATCTGGTTATATAAATTTATACGAATTACTATTTTTTTTATTGTTCAAAATTTATTTTTGAATGTAGAAATACATTCAGCATGTTCAAAAACACATGGAATATTAGAATTATATAAAAATAATTACTCAAATCTACAAATTTAACAATTTCTTGTCAAATTTTAAATAAATATCCTCAAAAATAATGGAACGTTTAACTCTTAAATAACTAAACTATGTTATAATGAACCTACGTTTATTGACAATAGTTAATTTAGAATCTCACATCACAACCAAGCTTAGAATTTGACATTAGAACGTTTAGGTAAATTTGAAATCTACACGTTTACACGTAGTGGCATTATAATTTTCTAACCAGCAAATCCACGTTTAGCTGATTATGGTACCCATCATAAATTCTAATAGCTATCTCAGATAGTTACATGCTACTACCAAATAATCTATACTACACTCAGCACTGTATAACCTATAATGCAAGTGTTATCAACTCTGCAGAGCCAAATGATTTTGCTTAGTAGATTTCCCGCCCAAATATTGATCGACTAGGGATCGATTTTAGTGCACGCCCTTACACAGATTCAAATAAGGGCTTATCTGTGTAAGAATCCTCCTGCCAGAGGGACTATAGGGATGAGTTTGAGTTTATTGCTGAATATATATAAGTTTTTTAAAATTTTGTTTGAGTTGTCATAGTTTTAAGTTATAGTTTCATTTTTTTATTTATTAAATAATAAAATTAATATAAGTTTATTTTGATTTTTATTGGATATAAATTTTGGGTTTTATTGCAAACCCAACGGTTAAATTCTATCATCATTTAATGTATTTAATAATTTTTTTATAGTTTACATATCAAACGGTGGAGTTTTATTTAAGGTAAATTGTATTTTTAGTAGAACTTGATCTTCGTTTACTAATCACGAGGTGTCATTTTGTCCTTCCCATTGCCCAAAGTAATTAATGTCTGCTCAATCTGATAATATTGCTAAGCAGCCACCAATCACTGCGATCTGCAATATTATTTAGTAATCTTATTACACTTCAAATTGCTTCATCTCCACTTTAAACTGCATTTAATGTGTCCATGGATTGGCAGTTCTATTCTGCTGGTTGTACAATGATTTTAATTCTACAAAAGCCGTATCTCATCTACTGTTATAAACTATTAAAGCCTATATCTCATCTACTGTTATAAACTACTATTAAAGCCTTGATCTCCACTTTAAACTGCATTTAATGTGTCCATGGATTAGCAGTTCTATTCTGCCAGTTGTACAATGATTTTAATTCTACAGAAGCCGTATCTCAACTACTATTATGGCCTTGATAGTTGGTAGAAGGTACTGCAATGGTTTTTAATTTGGCAAGAAATAGCATACGACCGAGTCGAGTTTTAAAACGTCATTCAACAATTAATATATGATATATCCGTTAGAAGAAGTATTAAGAATGTAAAAAGGTAAAACTTAGAAGAAGTATTAAGAATGTAAAAGGTAGAAGGACAATAGATGGAAAAAGGTAGAATTTAGGAGGAGTTATTAAGAATGGAAAAGGGTAGAAGGAAAATAGAAGTGTAAATTTCACATATTTAAAAATTCATAATTATATATTTTTTTATTAAAAGATTTTTGATAAAAAAATAATAAAATTTGATATCAAATAAAATAATTTGAAGATATTTTTTCAATAATTAATACTCCCCTCAAATACAGGCCCTACCGGAGACTATTCCCTGTGTACCCCTCCCCCGGTACCATCCATACTTATAATAATTAATAGTTCATATGATTTGTTTTTATAAAATTATTTATATACAAAAATAATTTTTTAAATAAATATTACATAATTATTATTTTTATATTTATAGATATATTGTGAGTATGATAATAATAATTATTACATAAAAGGTTGGTCATTTACTTATGTTAAGTAACTACCACATTTATATACATGTGGGTGTTGTGATTTTGTAAAGAAGATGCTAACTATTAAGCTTTTATGTATTTGATTGGTAAACTTTATATGGTGTAATTTTGATAAGACAATATTTTGTGATATATATTATATA
>ML795885.1:188625-201789 GCA_009831015.1 Picea engelmannii
TGTATTTGGCTTTCTCTACTTAATTGTTATGACAAATCTATAAATTGTGTGGCACCATGGAGCAACTCCTTTTTCTCCATTCTTTGTGAGTTTATGTTGAATTCTTTGAATTTCATCCTTTTTGAAGGTGTAGTTATTTGTGTTATTTTTTCTCATTTAAAATTCAGAGAAGTTGAATTCTTTTAAGATTGAAGCTAGCACTTAGTTAGTATATTGTTGATGTTTCACAGTTCATAATCTTAATCTTTTAAATAATAGTCATCCAGATTTCCATCTTTTAACATGTTTGTACTCAGTGGTCTCAATAAACTTTAATCATCATCATCATCAATAATTATAGGGTGTCACTACCATCTCCATTTCCAAATCTACTTGACAGGGACTAGGCTGCCATGCAACACTTGTTTTTAGAGCATTTTTCATTCATTTAATGCTTTTCATATTCTCATAGTTGATTATAATACTTTACTATAGTTATTATGACTTAAAAATTGTGATTTTTATGTAACATTTAAATTTTTATAGTTAATTTTGCTAAAATTAATTAATTTTATTTACTTAATGTATTAAAAATTTAAAAATTAATTAATTTTGTTTATCTCATTTATTAAAATTAATCAATCTTCATCTATCAAAATTTAATTCATATAACTAACTTATGCATATAACCAATAAATACCAATAAATAAGTTGAAGAAATGTTACACCTCATATTTTTCCATGCTATCCAAAAATATGTTTTACATAAAAATTTATTACAAATTTATTACAATAAAATTTACATATAATAATTAAAAAAAATGACATCCACTGTAAAAATAACTACAACGCCTAGTAAATATTACATGCGATCAATAACCAGCCTGCTCCACCTGCTACATGCCGCAACAGGCTGGTTATTGATCGCCAATATTACAACCACTGTATCTTTATTACGTCGAAAGGCGTACACCTATTGATAATGGGCAGATTTAATGGGGGTTTAGTGCTTAATAAGTTTTCTATAGACATGATTAAATATGGCTAGAATATCCTTAGTAGTCACACAAAATAAATGGCTGTGATTTCAATCATTAACTTCCTAGCTATTATAAAGACATCCGTTTATGTGTTTACTTTTTTACATTTACCTAATCATATTTAAAAATTACTTTGATAGCTAACTGATTGCCAGGTAAATGATTAACAGAAATTAAAATATTAACACCAGATAAATGAAACACAACAGTTTATTTATTAATCAATAATAAAATTTAATATATTCTTTTAAAGATTAGTTTCATCTTATCAGCCTTTCGGCATTCACCAACAACTAATATTTAGCTCCGGTTCTCCTCCAGCTAAGGCTTACTGAGTGTGCCAGGTCTTCTCCTTTCAAATTTAATCCTTCCTGGCTCACTTCGGCGGAATATATTGAGCTAGTCCACTCGATTTGGTCTGACCCAATGTTCTCTTCTGAAGTCAATCCACAGAACAGACTTGTGTGGAAACTAAAGGTCCTCAAGGCAAAAACAAAGTCATGGTTCCACCTTAAACAGTTTGAGGATCAGGCACTACTTCTCTCATTGGAGGCGGATATCTCCAATCTCACACACAGTTCTATCTCTACTGCCTGGTCAGTGGAAGAGTCGGTTAGACTCAATCGACTTGAAGCTAGCAGAAATTCTCATTTACATTCACATGAAATCGCTTGGCGGCTCCGTAGCCGTGCCACATGGCTAAAGAGTGGAGACTCCTACTCAAAGTTCTTCCACAGAGTAGCTAGCTACAACAAACATAAAAAGAGGATCTGGTCAATCAAAAGCGATGGGCATGATATTCGGGGGCTGGAAGCCATAAAGGCTGAGGCAGTCTCATATTTTTCCCAACAATTTAAAGCTTCCTGTACGCCTAATCTCCTGGAGAAAGTTTCAACTGCCGGCCTATACCCAAGTTTAGTCTCCGGAGCTGAAGCTGAGGACCTCTACAAGCCTGTCACCCTTGCCGAAATCAAAGATATACTTTCACATTTTAAAACTGAGAGAAGCCCAGGGCCAGACGGTTGGACTTCTAAATTTTTTTGTTTCTTCTTTGATTTATTAGGTGAGGAACTACTTCAGATGGTGGAGGACACCCGTATCACTGGCAAGATTGTTGGAGGTATCAATTCAACCTTCCTGGTCCTGATTCCAAAAGATGACAGCCCAATCACCTTTAACGACTACCGACCGATTTCCCTTTGTAATCTCATTTACAAGATTATCTCCAAGGTAATCTCCAACAGAATTAAACCTTTTCTTGGATGAAGTCTCTCTGCGGAACAATTGGGATTCTTGAAAGGCAGAAGAATACAGGATGCAATCGGTGCAGCCCATGAATGTCTACACAGCATCAAGCAGAAAAATCCAAAGGCGCTGGTCATGAAACTGGATCTCAAAAAAGCTTTTGACTGCGTGGACTGGGATTTTTTGAGACTTATTCTCCACGCTGTGGGTTTTGGAGAAAGATTTATTACTTGGACTCTTTCTTGTGTTACAAGCGCCAATATCGCTGTGTTGATCAATGGGGAACCTTCCACGTTCTTCAGAAGCAAGCAGGGACTTCGTCAGGGATGTCCACTCTCCCTGTATCTCTTCTTAATGATTATGGAAGCACTCAGTATTCTTCTCACAAAAAGCTTCACCGAGCATAAAATATCTGGTATTAAGGTATCAAATCTCATTAAGATAGTCCATTTGATGTTTGTAGATGATGTACTATTATTGTCCAAAGCTGATCCTGAGGAATGGCTGATTATACTTGAGGTACTCCAGCGATTTAGCATGGTCTCTGGTTTGTCCATCAACCACTCAAAATCCACAGTACACTACCGGGGTCTTACAGTTTCAGAACTCCATATTCTTAAAGATTCCATCCCTCTCAATTTTAAACACCTAAGTGAAGGCTTCATCTATTTGGGCTTCCGGATGAAACTGGGAGCCTCTTCCCCGAGTGATTGGAATTGGCTTGTGACTACATTTAAAAGGAAAATCGGCTTCTGGTGTCACAAATGGCTGTCATTGGGAGGACGACTTATCCTAGTTAAATCAGTTCTAGAGAGCCTAGCTGTTTACTGGATGATGCTGGAGAGGGTCCCACAAAAGATTATTACTACTCTTCGCAGATTAGCATTTAATCTCCTATGGAGTGGACAAGATGACTCTCATCGTATTCATCTTAGCAGCTGGCAGTCCCTATCAAAACCCCGAGGGGCAGGGGGATGGGGCCTCAAAAATCTCTCTACCTTCAATGTGGCACTCTTGGCCAGCAACTTCTGGAGAGCTGTCTCGCAAGACAGTATTTGGCATCAGATCATCTTGGATAAGTATCTGGATTCCAAGCCACTCATCCATTGGCTACGAAAGCCTCTTTTCCTGCTGAAGCGGGCCTCACCTTACTAGAAAGGCCTGGTGGCATCTTCACAGATTATTCTCCACTGGCTCCGTTGGAGGCCTGGCGAGGGTAATGAGATACAAATTGGCAGAGATATGATACTTGGACTGGGGGATCATTCTATTCTCTCGCCCGCGCTGAGACACCACCTACAGACCCACAACATTACTGCTCTTGCTCACGTCAGAGTATTGACTGGTGCGTCCCCATTGCCGGATGCTTGGTTGACTAGCAGCGACCTCACCTTAAGAGAGCCGATTTCCACTGAGTGGAATCGTTTCACCTCAGCCTTAAAGAGCGCAGGGATCTCACTGACGGTCGAGCTGGATACATTAGTGTGGGCCGGCGGTGATGCTACGGGTGCCATCACAGTAAAAAATTTATATGCAGCCCTACAGTTCTAGCTTATCTCCGATGGTGATATGCCGTGGATCAAACAGTTATGGAACTGGAATGTGCCCCTCAAACTGAAATTATTTTCCTAGATTGCTGGCAAAGATCGAATTCTTACCTGGGAGGCACTTCAAAGGAGAGGTTGGGAGGGGCCGAGTTCTGTTCTCTTTGTAAAAAGGCTTCCGAGGATCTACCTCACCTCATGATCCACTGTCCATTTACCAGAGAGGTATGGAACGTTTTGTTACAACAGTTTTCCATTCCGATAGCCTGGTGCGCCCCCACCTTATCGCATTGCTTTTCCAGTTGGTCTTCACATAAATCGGCCCCTCCTAATCTGGCGGTTCACATATGCTGGCAATTATGGCTAGAGAGAAATAGAGTAATCTTCGAGGATGGCCTGCCATCATTGCCGAAGGTTATCAATAAGATTTTGGTCTCTTTCAACTGGAAACCGATCTCAGACATATGCACCCCAAATCGAGCTATTGCTTTTGATTTAGCCGAGGGTCACACCATTGCCTTCGTCAACGGCGCTGCTCTTTCAAATGGTTCCTGTTGCAGAGCTGGAGGTACCTTCAAAACTCACCCATCCAGAATCACAAATTGGTTCATCAACTGTGGAGCAGAGACAAATACAAAAGTAGAGCTCATGGGTTTATGGGCCACGCTCGCTCTCGCTTCCTTATGGTCTATGGATCACTTACACATCCTGGGCGACTCGAGAATTATTATTGACTGGATATCTAAAAAGAACAGGCTCCGCTCCATCTATTTAGAAGGCTGGATGCAAAAAGCGAGAGATCTATCTCTACACTTCTCCGACATCAACTTTCTCCATGTTCCCCGATCCCACAATAGGGCAGTTGATGCTCTCTCAAAGAGGGCCTTAACTGCAGTGATAGGGAGGCTCTCGGTCTATCACTGCGATAGAGGAATCGAGAGCCCCATATCCTCTATTAACATTTTTGAATGAGGCTGCCTGCTGTCCATTGAATCAGCAAGGATCACTACCACCGGATCTGAACTGTGTTTTGTTTTATTTTTGAAGTCTTGTTGTCTTTTACAAGCATGCTATTCCCAGTTCTGTTTGAACTTGCCGAATACGGAATGTATGGCCCTTATTGTAAGTGCTTGCTGTCCACAAAACTCGCTGTAGTTTTCTTATGTAAATGAATTTATACGCTATATAAATTCGAGGAATTTTTTTTGGAAAAAAACAACTAATATTTAGCTACTGTACTAGTCATATCATATCTTTAAATATGTCATCTAGTGGGTCCTATCATTATCATTTTGACTGTATCGTTGGCTTGGGAATGGGGATAAAAAATGACTGCAGGGCCTAGTAAATATTGCATCCATTGTATCTTTATCATATCATATCTTTAAATATCACATCATATCACTACCGAATGTCATCCAGTTGGGTCCTATCATTATCATTTTGAGTGCATCGTTGGCTTGGGAATCGGGATATTCTTTTTACTTGACCGATGGAAGATTAACTTTGATAAAAAAGAAATCAATAAACAGGATCAATCCACCGTGAATATGTTAAGACTCCTCTTTAACATGCCAATAATCAATATGTTAAGGTTCTTCTTTATCAAAGGTTTGTGATTATAGCAATGAGTTTGTTTTTTATTTTGGATTAGTTTTTGGTTGATTTTATATTTGGGTATTATATCCAATATATAATATAAGAAATCAATATATGTATTTTTTTATATAATAAAAAACATATTTTTTCTGAAATTTAATTGACTAATATTTTTGATGTCTTATTACATGTTTCATCTATATATAGATTTGATTATGCAATTAATAATAAATTTACTAAGTATTATTTGACAAGAATATATATTATTTGACAAGAATGTTGAGTATATAAATATTAAATGAAAATAATACTTGCACCTTACTAATTAACTATTTTTTTTAATATAATAAAATAAATATTTCTTTACTATCTTTAGTAAATAAATGTAAACTCTTATTACAAGCTTTTCCAAATAATGAAAAGGGTAAGAGATATCATGGCGATGGTGGGCAATGGCGATTTTGAATCTGAACTGGTTCTGTTGGTGTCCAAGAAAGACAAAAGACATTGGACTCTCGGCCTGAAGGACTACTAGCTGGGTAGAGTGGTCGTTTTTCTCCTTTACAAGTAACGGGCGGAATTTCCTACCTTTTCCCTGGCGTCTAGCTGGAGGTATTTTGATGTGTTCTACAAGGCTTTACATTCTTCTGGTTTCTGTCCTTACCCCTTTGATAGAAGGCATCTTTTCCTTGTTTTACATCTTTTGGGCATTGGTATATAGCACATGACTGCTGTTACCAAGGCTCTTTCTTACTGACTATTCGTTGATCTGTTTTGAGTCCCTAGACTGTTTTCCTTTTGTCGCTCTGCTCATTTTATATTCCCAAATGCTTCCCACTTGCCTCACCTTTTTGGATGGGCCCCTGCACCTGACAAACTTTTTGGACTTTTCCTGCTTGTCATAACCTGTTTTTGTCTCCTTTTTAGACGCCCAATGGAGCCAAATGATCTTGCACCTTCTGCAGAAGGTCAGGGAGATCCATGGGACCGCCATGACTTCATTGATTCGATAGATAATCTTTGTACTAGTCATTTTCTTTCCAAAAACCGCTCTGACCAGAACCTTCCATTAAACAGCAGACCCAAGAACACTTCCTGCTCTGCCAGTCTGCCTCACCTATTAGCTGCTCCTGGGACTGTCGTTTCATCTTTTCCTTTCTTAGAAGAAGCTAAAGCTAGCTCTCCAGATAATCTGAAAAACAATCATGAAGGTTTTACATAGTTAGATTCCAGACCTGGCAGGGGAACCTCTTTACCAGGTATCAGGATCTCAGATGCTTCACCACCTCAAAAAGTTTCTGGTCTCCGCAAGAAACCTCAAAAGGTCTGGAAACCAAAACGCAAACATCCCAAACTGGTTCTTGGAATGGATATTGGTCTTTCTGAAGCTGTTAATCTAGCTTTGTGTGCACTAGTTGGGCGGTTGGCATACAAAGAAAAGTGTACCCAGAAGCCGGAGGATTGGATTGCAGACCACTGGAAACCACTCCTAGGTTACCAGCCAAAACAACTTCTGCTTCTAAATGGATGGTTAGGTTTTATTTTCAAGTCTCCAAAAGATTCAGCTCTGATCTTGGAAAGATTCTGGCCTTTTGATGGGGGAAGTCTCATGCTAAAACGCTGGAGACTAGGCTTTAACCCATCCATGGAGTTCTTTAGCTACAGGCACCTTTGGGTTCTCCTTCCAGGTCTCCCTCTTCAACTCTGGAATCACTAGGCTCTTGAATCCATTGGAGCTTCCTTAGGATGTTTTTTAATGGCAGATAAAAACTCGCTTGAGGCTTCAGATAGAAGAATGGCAAGGATCTATGTGGAAATAGATATATAGGCTGAACTTCCTGAAGTGCTGGAAATAGACTGGCGCAACCAAATCGTCTCACAATGACTGGACTACCTTGGTATCCCGTTTCGTTGTTCTATTTGCCGCAGAACCAGTCATCTGCGAAGGGATTGCTCAAAATTCCCCCAGCCTGAAGTTGACTTAGATCCAATGGAGGACCTGTTATTCAATGGATATATCTCCTCACCAGAGCAGCCAACGAAGGAGATTCCAGAACAGAATGGAATCGATGCTTCTACGGGTGACAACTTTTTGGATAAGTTACAAATATTTTTTCCTTCTCTTTACGGTTCCCTCTCAGCCTGGGATAGGCTCTATATTATCGAGCTTGCAGACCTTATAATGCCTCTTGACCCTTCGCCTCCCCCCACAGATCTGTCTGACTTCTCATCTAAGCCACCAGCTTACAGACCATCTTCACCCGAGCCTTCTCCAACAGTCAATGCGAGCTCTACTCTTCTCACTGACCAACCTTCACCTACTAGAGTTTCGGGGAAGGTTCCCATATCGGGGACAGACTTATCACAAGACTCCATCTCCCCAGCTGGATATTCAGAGCCATCACATTCTGGTACACAACTAGATAACTTGATCCAGGTTTTTAACCCAACAACCACTCTTCCTTTTGACTCGATACCCTTACAAACCTTTAATGGGAAAACCCTTGTGAATCCTTCCCCTCTTCTTACTGACCAGCCTTCTTCTTCAATGAGAAATCCTACACCTGTTACATATCCTACCTGGTCAAAAGGTATCGGGCTGGAACTATCGCCTCTGAAAACCCACAGTGCACGAAAGAAGACTCTGACAGGTTCGTCGTCTTTGGCCATTTCTACCTCTGTTCCAACTCATGGCGCACTTAGAGATTTAAAAGACCTTGCCAGAGGGAAATCATGATCCTGCTATCCTTTAATGTGAGATGGGTTGGAGGGCCCCTGAAACAAGCCTCCATGCGAAGACTTCTCGAGCAGACCCAACCGTCTATCATCTTCTTACAAGAAACCTTAGTGGAAGCAACGGTGGCCAGGGATTTTCTGCATCAGTTCCGGCCGAGCTGGATCTCCTGCGCAACAAGCTCGGTGGGGAATTCAGGGGGCCTACTGGCCACATGGGACCCAAACTTATTTGATCTCCCACCCATGTTAAGCCCTGGGGGTATCTTACTTTTCGGTTTTTGCTTCGAACTCAACAGATCCATCAACTTGCTCAACGTCTACGATCCCTGTACAGACCGAAAAGCTTTCTGGCAACGACTCGATGACTTGGGCTTACTGGCGGCCAAGAATCTCATCCTGGCTAGTGATCTCAACCTAATTACCAGTCCTAAGGAAAAATGGGGTGACAAGGCGTTGTCTGATCCCTTATCAAAGTTCTTTAATCATATTTTTTACAAAAATGCCTTGATAGACATGAAGCCTGCCGAGCTGTTGCCCACCTGGAGAAATGGGCGACGAGGAGCTGAAAGTATAGCAAAAATACTTGACCGAATTCTTATCGCTGAGGAGCTACTCCTGCCCTCCTATTGTAGCCGAGCTTGGGCAATTCTTCCCTTCCTCTCAGACCATGTTCCTATCTGTCTACAGTTGGGGGAGGGCCGATATGGAACCGGAAAGACATTCAAATTTAATCATCGGTGGCTAAGGGAGACATCTTTCAATATGTTGGTAAAGGAGGCTTGGTTGGATCACCATCTCCCGTTTCCTGAAGATGCCCAAGTGCGCCTGATTAGAAAAATCACTACATTAAAAAATCAAACGATTCTATGGTTAAGGGAAAAAAAGAAAAAAGAACAGGCAGAGCTAACCCGAATTGATTAGGAGCTGGAACATTATCATTTTCAAAAGCTACAGGATCATAGACGAGGGGACATCGACTATATAATTTTTCGGCTGGAAGAAGCACGGAATTTGCACCTTCGGGAAGACGAAGAGAGATGGAGATTGAAGAGCCGTATGCTCTGGCTGGCTGGTGGTGACAAAAACACCAGATACTTTCACCGATTAGCCTCCTCTAGGCGAGCAAAAAAGTATCTCTGGGACATAGAGGATGAGAACGACATTATACATCATTCTTAGACAGATCTCAAAATCGCCGCTTACAACCACTTTAAAGATTTTTACAAGGCTTCATCAGTTCCATCACTAGCTGCACATACATAATTAGCAGGTCTTTTCCCGAAGTTGGTCACACCTGAGGAAGCTTTGTCTCTAGAATCCCCCTGCTCAAAGGAGGAATTGCTAGAAGTTTTAAACAACTTTAAAAAGGAGAAACGTTCTGGTCCCGACGGCTGGTCGGTCGAACTGTTCATACATTTTTTCGATCTTATGGGACAGGACCTCCTGGATGTGATTGAAGATACGAGAAGCAGAGGGAAAGTAAATTTCGAGCTAAACAATACTTTCATTGTTCTGATTCCAAAATCAAATCTGCCCAAGCATTTTAATGATTTCCGTCCAATTTCTCTCTGCAATCTCAGTTACAAAATTATCACAAAACTTATTGCCAGAAGACTTCGTCCCTATCTCTCCAAGGTTCTTTCGGAAGAACAGCTTGGCTTCCTAAAAGGAAGACAGATTCTTGATGCCATTGGTGTGGCTCAAGAATGCATTCACTCGATAAAGACAAAAAAGCAAAAGGCTATTCTTCTTAAATTGGACCTTAAAAAGACTTTCGATAGCATTAACTGGAATTTTCTGCATCTTGCTCTCATTCAGAGCGGCGTGGGCTTCACGACAACGAGCTGGATTATGGGATGTATCTCCTCAGCCACCATGGCCGTTCTGATCAATGGTGAAGCTTCAAAGTTTTTTCACTGTGAGAGAGGGCTCCGTCAGGGATGCCCTCTCTCACCTCTTCTCTTCATTTTCATCTTGGAAGGCCTCAACATTTTACTTAAGAACAAACAAGCAGAGGGGCTTTTGAAAGGGATAAAAATTGCCAGAATGAAACATATTCTGCATATCCTTTTCGTTGACGATGTTTTGATCTTGTCAAATGCAAATCATGCTGAATGGACTACCATTCATTCTATTCTAACTGTTTTTTGTGATGTTACATGATTAGATATAAATGTTCAAAAATCGGTCTTCCTTGCAACAAATGTCCAAGACCCATTGCTTACAGATTTAAAAGAGCTGTATGGAATTTCATCTCTGGAGTTATCAAAGGGCTTTTCCTATTTGGGACACTTCTTAAAATCCTCCTGCTATTCAAAACAAGACTGGGCCTGGTTAATCAACAAATTTGAAGGCAAAATACTAAACTGGCATAACAGATTTCTGTCCATGGGAGGAAGATATGTCTTGATAAAGGCTGTTCTGGAAAGTATCCCGGTTTATTGGATGGCTTCAGCACATATCCTGACAGCGATTTTGATTTCTCTTCGTCAACTCATCTTCTCCTTCCTTTGGTCGGGCAGCAAAAAGAGCAAGGGCTTCCATCTCAGCAAATGGGAGGTGTTATCAAAACCAAAGCTGTTGGGAGGTTGGGGCCTCAAAAATCTCCCCCTTTTTTATAAAGCGCTCACGGCAAATACTCTGTGGAGAATTCTAACTAAACCGGGCATGTGGAACAGAGTTATCTCAGCAAAGTATCTCCGTCAACTCCCGATTCATCTTTGGATTAGATTTGCTTCAGGCAGTCTCACAAAAGGTTCTCGAATCTGGAAACATCTCCTTTCCTCCCTTCCGGTTCTTTTACAATGGATCTCGTGGAATTCGGGCAATGGCTGCCTAATTGAAGTCGGCAGGGACAACTTCCTTGGATTGGGGAGTAAAGTCATACTCTCAACCCCTCTTCTAGCGCACCTACATGCTAAAAATATTATCTTTTTGAACCAATGCTGCTATCAGACATCAGAAGGTTCGTTTGGAGACTCTTGGCTCAGTGGATAAGATCTTCAACTTGAGCCCGAACTTCTATCCGAATGGGATGGCTTCATCATGACAATCAAAGAATCGGGCCTGAGATTTCAAAAGAAACTGGATACTATTCGTTGGACGGGCAGAGATGGCTCGGGACATCTCAAGGTAAAAAATGTATATCTTGCTTTGACTTTAGGTTGCTGGAAACCTATTAAAGACAGTTGGAGACTTAGAATTTGGAAAGATGACTACCCCTTGAAACTTAAACTTTTTGCTTGGATCCTGACTGAAAACAAATTGCTAATGTGGGATAAACTATAAGCTCGTGGCTGGGAGGGCCCGAGCCGTTGTATTCTCTGCAAGACGACCAACGAATCTACGCTCAACGTGTTCTTCCATTGTCCCTTCGTTCGAGCGATCTGGTCAGTCCTCCAATCCGCGCTGAAGATCATCTTTCCTTGGTCGGGCTCCAGCATTCAAGACTGTATGCGCATCTGGTTCAAGGAAAACAACACACATAAATTGACCCTTATCCATCTCTGCTGGCGTGTTTGGAAAGCTAGAAATGAAGAAATTTTTCAAGAGAGGACTTCTTCTTCTATTAGTATCACAAACCATTTCCTTGCGGAAGCAACAAGCCACAGACCGGTGATAAAGGCTTTGCCCACCAGTCGACCTTCCTTTATTATCCCTACTGATAGAACAGTGGCCTGGTTTGACGGAGCCTCTCAACAAGGAGGTGCACTTTGCGGAGCTGGGGGGAAAATTGTCTTAAACTCTCATTCCAATATTCGATGGACTTTGAACTGCGGCATCGGATCAAATACAAAGGCAGAGCTTGTAGGTGCTTGGGTTTCTCTAGTCTTGGCAAGCAGATACACCGAAGACATGATACTTCTTGGAGACTCTAAACTGATCATCGACTGGTTAAATGGTCTCGCTGACTTCCAGGTAGCAGTTCTTGGAAGCTGGAAAGAGAGAACAAAAGAAGCAGCTTTGTTGTACAAAAATCTCGCTTTCAATCACATCTTTCGAGAAGAAAACAGCGAGGCAGATACCTTATCAAAAAACTCTTTGCTTCTTCCTTCGGGCCATATCTGCTTTGTTGTTTGGGAGGATGGCAATGAAGGTCCTACAAACAAGATTAAGATTTGACTTGTCTTTGTCACCTTGGGTCTGAAATTCATTGATCGGAGCGATTATAGTCATGATTATGAGATGTTAGTCTTGATCGAAAGCGTCTTTGATAAGAATTGGAGCTACAAGTCTTGACAATCTTGAAAAGTTTTCAGGCGTTTTTTGCATTTCTTCAAAAGAGAGCAGCCTGCTGTATGTTTCGGTCTATGTAAATTTTTATATCCTTTTGAATATAAAGAGTATTTTTTCTCGTGGAAAAAAAATAATTCCTTCCAGAATAAGTTCAAGCCTACTTTCATCTTATCTTGCATTTAATTATTCACTTGCATTTAATTATTCACTAGCTGGGAGTTATTGATGGCCACGACATCCCAGGCTCGTACGCGGTTTCTCACCAGGAATTCATTGCTTTCCTTTTCCGGAGCGACTAACTCATACCTCGTTTCGTTAGCTATCTAGAAATGCAAACATCCGGGAGGGTAGGGTAGATTTATGCCTACATCAGGCAAACATCCGGGAGGGTATGGTAGATTTATGCCTACATCAAGCTTACATATGGATTAATATATGGATGGTTGCTTGGGGAATGTATGTTTGCACAATGTGTTGTTGTTGTTGTTGTGAGCTAGTAAACTGAAGAGTAGAGTACCCTGATCAACACCTAGCCTAATCGCACGTAGCTTAGCCACGTGACAACCTAAAAATAAAGATGTACTTAGTGAAAAACAAGTGTTACAAGCTTTATGGGACCGTATTCGTTGGGCTATGTGGAGTTATGGTACAACCAACTAAAATCACATGTGGACCACATGATATTTAGACCCACTTGCTCTAAATCAGCGGTAATAACCCAATAGAGCACTCTAAACTTTTCATCATTTGATAAAATCATGTAAGGTAAAAGTTTTATGTTAATT
>ML795885.1:202021-213320 GCA_009831015.1 Picea engelmannii
ATTTTTAATCGTTCTTTCAAATTAATGAATGTCATTTACTCTTCATAATTTCCTTGTGTTTTTGAATGCATTTTTTAACTTATTATTTTTTAATATTTACTTAATCATATTAAAAAATTATTGTAGCACTATATGATTGTCACTTTTAAATGATTAAACTTTGGAATTACCAAGTTTAAATTTGCTCAGCTTTAGAGACTTTTCATTTTCTAATTGTCAGTGGATTTCATTTTCTGATAGGGCGTTTCATTTTCTTGTTGTCCTCACGTTTCATTTTCTGGCTGTACCCGATTTCATATTGGATCGCGGAAGGTGGAAGACTATAATAGTGTGGTGGGGAAGGCCATTGCTGCTGGCTCGGGGCAGATCATCACCTATAGAGGGCATTTAGGGTTCCGGCCATTAACCTACGAGAGAAAGCTTTGGCATCGCCTCTCGTAGTTCATCAGCCACGGTTTTGAGTGGATGTGCTAGTTACTTTACTGTGAAGTGTGTATATATATATATGTTAACATATCCAGCGTTAATTACTTTACTGTGAAGTGTGCGTGCCTATTTTGGAAGAAGTCTAAAATGAAGCATATTAAATTTCAATTCAGTGGTGGATGTTGTTGACTGTAGCTAGTTGTGCTCGACGTTTATGTTTCAGACGTTTGAATACCCACAAAACATCATTGCCCAGCGCGTAGTGCTATCCGCCTCTGCATAAACGAGTCCAATGAATCTTTAAAAGACTCTCTTGCTTGAGGCTTGCCTGCGGTTGTTATTATATCGATCTTTATTTTTCTGCGGTTATTATTATATTGATCTTTATTTTTCTGTCTATCTATTCATCCAAATCTTAGTTCCAATGTCAGACCAAGCAACCGGCAACAATGGCAATGATTTTGGTGCCTCTTCCTTTTCCTCAACGGCCTCCTGTTCTTCCTCAATTTCCTATAAGAGCTACGATGTGTTTATCAACCATCGTGGCCCAGATGTAAAGACTACCTTCGCCACTGATCTATACCGTAGTCTTAGTTCCCGTGGACTGCAAGTGTTTCTGGACAAGCCGGAATTGGAAGTTGGGCAAAATATCAGTCCTCAAATACTACACGCGATTGAAACCTCCTTCATCCATATAGCCATTTTCTCGTTGACTTATGCAGAATCAAAATGGTGTCTAGACGAGCTACTGCAGATGTTGAAGGCGTTGTGGTCGAGGCCAAATGAGGTTACTATTATTCCTGTTTTTTATGCAGTCAAGCCTTCGGAGCTCCGGTGGACGACTAAAGGATCTTATGCTGAAGCCCTAAGCAGCCACGAAAAGAAGCAGCGAGTCCCCTCCGAGACTATCGAGAATTGGAGAAACGCTCTTTCTCAGGCTGCAGAAATAAGTGGTTTCGATTTGGAGATGTTTAATGGGTGAGCACCTCCGACAGATCTCCTTCTCTTTGCCTTTCCGATTTAATTTTTAATTTATTGGATTGATAGGTGTTATGTAGGCGCTTCTCACCTTTTATTTTACACTCTAATATTCAGCAACGTGGGGCAACTCTTGGATGATGTGTTGCGATGCGTGTCTAAAGTATGCGACAAAACACCATTGAAGTATGTTGTCGAACACCCGACTGGGTTGAAAGAAAAATTAGAAGAATTTGAAAGCAAGGTGTTGTGGCCAAGGAAGGCCAAGGTTGTCGGGATTGTGGGTACAGGTGGTGTTGGTAAGACAACGCTGGCCAGAGATTTCTTCAGCAAGAGGAGGTCAAATTACAATCGATCATGCTTTTTATATGATGTCAGAGAAAATGAAGCTAAGGGCTCTCTACCTTCATTGCAGAGGAAACTCCTTAGGGAGTTGACTGATTTGGATCCGCCAATAGACAACATTCAGGAAGATACAGTGAAGCTTGTAAGGCATCTTTCTTCCTCTCACATTCTCATCATTTTGGATGACGTAGATCAAGCCTTTCAACTGGAAGCATTTTTGCCAATTAAATATATCATGAACCCCAATAGCTTGATTTTGGTTACCTCTTGTGACAAGAAAGTGCTCAAGCAAGTAAAAATCCCAGAGACATCAATTTATGAGCTAGAGAAGCTAAATAGACAACACTCTGAAGAGCTTTTCTGCTTTCATGCCTTTGGTCAACCACATCCACAACAAGAATTTGCAGATCTGGTACGTCAGTTTGTAACAGCGTGCGATGGATTGCCATTGTCATTGAAAGTATTCGAGGCCCTTCTTTTTGGCGAAAATGAAAGATCTTACTGGGAAGAGATATTAAATCGTCTTCACCACCTACCTAGGGAGATACAAGAAAGACTTAGAATCAGCTACGACTCACTTAATCTCGAGGAACGACAAATATTCATAAACATTTGTTGCTTCTTCATAGCAGAAGACAGAGATACGGCCGCAAGAATATGGGACTCCATGGGGCTTCTAAATATAGAGAACAAGTGTCTCTTTAAAGTGGACAGTGGATATAAGATTAAAATGCATGATCACATTAGGGATTTGGGAAGAAGTATTGCCGAGGAGGAAGAGATCATGCTCCGTGGTCTTTGGCATCACACGACCAACAATATTGATGATTTGTTGGAACAATCGTCACGGCATCATCACGACCAACAATTAGAAGATTTTTTTCTAATTGGTGTGGAACCGAGGATTAATTATATGATGTGATCTCTAGAACGAGGTGGAGGAAGCCCACGAGGAAGTTCCTGAAAAATGGTGTTTTATTTCCCAAGAATTTTGTCCAATTTGGGATAATCATTTTTGTCCTCCTTAGTAGTACCCTCTATTGCATAACAGTGTAAGAAATACACCTGGGCTCCCATTTTAATCATGTTTTCCATTCTGTTGGACGAGACTATTTGTGGGGGGGACAATTAATTCCATGTAATTTGTACTTCTCCCCATTTTGATAAAACCTTATAAATTACTCTTGTAAGTTTAATTCAACGGTACCAAGTGTGGCTAGCCATTGGGTCCCCAAGACAATATCTACCCCTTTGATTGGCGTAGCATAAATGAGGGATTTTAATTTGTAGTCACTCATGGATATTTCTACCTTGTGACATTACCTATCACATGATGTAGTCCTATTTTCTGGGATGGAGACTTGAAATTCATAGGTAGGATGAATGAATATGTTTAATTTCCTTTCTATCTTTGTATCTATAAAGTTATGTGAACTACTACTATCAATGAGCATTATTACTTTAGTTTTCTTAACATAGCCATAAACTTTCAGAGTTTGGGGCTGAGAAATACCCGTCATTGCAACAATAGAGAATGTCGGATTTGCGTTTTGATTCCCTAGCTCATGGAGATTTCGTGAGTCTTCATTATTTGTTTCTTTGTCGGATGAAGATATGCCCCCTACTTCTTTGTCCTTGTCACTGTCACTTTTGTCTATTTCACAATGATTTTTTTTTTGTCTTTGCACTTATGGCCCGGTTTCCAATTAGGTGCGTTACATTTAAAACATTGGTCCTTAACCTTATCTTGTCTCGTGTCTGGTGGCAGTGTCCTTTTGCGAGGGACAATGTATTTGGAGCTAGAGTCTTCGAGTGAGTGTCATGTTGTCTTTAGATATACTTTAAGTTTCTTTTCAGCGATTTTAGCTTTCTGGTGAGCTTGCTCGATATCTTTAATGTCAAGTAGTTCAAGAAACCCAATGTTATGTATTGCCTAGATATATTCCTGCTAATATTGAGAAAAGCACATGAAGCTCCATAATTTGCTTGTGTGTGTTTATGATCTGTCTCTACTTTGAATTTGAACAAGGGTTGGAGTCAACGAAAACTCGGGTTAGTCGGGAAAAATGGTTGGATGGATCATGGGACCAGAGTTGCAGTGAACGAAAACTCAAGTCGTCTGGAAAAATGGTTGGAAGGATGGATAATGGGACTAAAGTTGCAGTGAATGAAAACTCAGGTCATCTGGAAAATTGGTTGGATGGTTTCCTGGCCTAAATGCATGGTATGATGAATGCATGCATTGATTTGTTGTACTTTGTAGTGCAATGAAAACCATATACTAATTCAATGATTAGCTTAGTGCATGGTGGATAGAGCTTGCTCCTATAAACATAATAAATATATAAATATTCCAGAAAAACACCCCTAAAAAATTGAAAAATAACATATACTATCAAATTTCTTGAGGGAAGACTCAAAACATGCCTCAAAGTGATATGTTTAATATTTATCCTGGCTGATAGAGGGATCAAAATAGGCATCAAGCCATAGATTTGCATGCTGCTTCATTTTTCTTGCAAGCAATTTCTCGTTATGGCTATATCCATAATGGCTTTCACTGCTCTCTTTAAGTTTCTAAGTACTCACTTCACGGTTTCCTCCTAGGATTCCTTTCTTAGTCTCTGAATGAACCTTTTCATCTTGGAAGCCTAGGAAGTGGCATCTGGAAGCCTGGAAAGTGGAAAGCAAACAACAGATTTAGATTGAATGCAATGCTAGCTACCCCAATGAATAAATATGCAATCTAACCCGACCATTGCTGCAAAGTTGGCCCCTTTCTAAGAGACTCTTCATTCTTTCTAAATGGAGAACCAAGTGTTGGAGATTTGCTTCCTTGCCTTGCGTAAACCAAGAAGCTTGGTGAAACAAAGTTATTTTGTAAAGGATTATACAGGGTGAAGAATGAGGATTCTATTTTGAATGTGTTTAGGAAGGAAGAAGGGTTGGTGAGCATTACATTGCCATAATGGGTCCTTGGATGACATAGAACTCTTACCTATGCATGATTAGACTCCATTTATGAGACATCCATTATGGGGGGCGTTGTCTAGTTGTTCTACGAAATGATTTTTTTCACAGGAATCCGATAACATATCACTATTTTTTGTTGTTTAAAATTCATTTCTAAATGCATAAATGGATTCAACGCTAAAAATCCCTTGAGACACTCGAATTATACAAAAATAATCACTCAAATCTACAGATCTAACAATTTCTTACTGAATTTCAAGCAAATGTCCCCGAAAAAAATCGTCCAAAAAAATAATTTCATAGAACCTTTAAATTATAACCATTATAGAGAACTCAAATGGTTTAAAACCAAAACCTCAAAGACAAAACTTGTATCACAAAAGTGAAACTCTAACTTTCATAGTTCCTACAAGCTCTAGGACCAATTTTCTCTCCTAAAAAATACTACCCTTATCCCACCAATTTTCTCTCCTAAAAAATCCAATGAGTACCCTTATCCCACTCTCCATTTACAACGATTTGGCGTCACACATATGAAGGAGGGGCACATAATGTGGATTTTCCCAACAGAATGGTATTCGGCAGGGTTTTCATGCATCCCATGGCATATGGGAGCCATGGCCATGTGAGATTACAAGGGTTTCGGGCACACTGACAACAGGCGGGCAACCCCTGACGACACTCTTATTGATCGCCGTTCATAGTGTTGACTGGAGTCGTTTCAGATAAAGAAAAACAAAGTAGTGGATAGCAGATGATATTGACTAGAGTGATGCCTCTTTATGTGTTGGGTGGCTAAAGTTTATAGATGTCACCGCTAAACGCGTAGTGCTTAGTTTGGAATATCACATCAACCATGTCTATGTCTATATTCAATGAATCCTTGTATGAATGAAGGATATTAAATTGCAAACGCGTGATTGGTCTTGTCAAACACCCACAAAACATCACTGCCCAACACGTAGTGCACTGTGCGATCCGCCTCTGCATAAACGAGTCCAATGAATCTTTAAAAGACTCTCTTGCTTGAGGCTTACCTGCGGTTTTCATCACTCTGGTCTACCTGCTTGCACTCCATCGTTTTGTTATTATTATATCGATCTTTATTTTTCTGTCTATCTATTCATCCAAATCTCAGTTTCAATGGCAGACCAAGCAACCGACAACAATGGCAATGCTTTTGGTGCCTCTTCCTCTTCCTCTACGGCCTCCTGTTCTTCGTCGATTTCTTATAAGAGCTACGATGTGTTTATCAACCATCGTGGCCCAGATGTAAAAACTACCTTCGCCACCGATCTATATCATAGTCTTAGTTCCCGTGGACTCTGAGTGTTTATGGACAAGCTAGAATTGGAAGTTGGGCAAAATATCAGTCCTCAAATACTACACGCGATTGAAACCTCCTTCATACATATAGCCATTTTCTCGTTGACTTATGCAGAATCAAAATGGTGTCTAGACGAGCTGGTGCACATGTTGAAGGCGTTGCGGTCTGATAAATTGTGAAGCAAAGAGAAATGCAGAGAGAAAGATAGAAAAGAAAACAGTATATTCAAATGTATGAAGAAGAGAAGATCAGTACAATGCAAGATGGTTGAGCTAAATAGGCTCAATCTAAACAAGAATAGAAAGTACAGCTGGACAGGACAGCTGACAGTGTACTGTCAGACTGTTGAGGTTACAATATATTTAACACTCCCTCTTAAACTCAACAGTTACAAACATCAGCACTAATTATGCCTAAGTGCTGTCTCTGAAAATAAAAAACGGATTTTCCTAGTGGCTTTGTAAAGATATCAACAAGATGATCTCGAGAACCACATAATTGTAGTGCAATATCCCCATTATTGACTAGCTCGTGTATGAAATGAAAACGAGTGTCAATGTGTTTGCTTTTCTTATGAAACACATGATTTTTAGATAAAGAAATGGCTGAAGTATTGTCACAAAAAATAGGAGTTGGATCCTTTTCTGTATGTGACATATCTTTCAATATTCATCTCAGCCACACTGCTTGACAGGAAGCTGAGGTAGCAGCGACATACTCTGCCTTTGCAGAAGATATTGATACAATTGGCTGCTTCTTTGATGCCCATGTAATCAGGTTCGTGCCCAGTTGAAAAACATGTCCAAATGTGCTTTTCCTGTCATCTAGGCTGCCTGCAAAATCACTGTCTGTGTAACCAGAAAGTTGATTACTATCAGATTTAGTGTACCATAAGCCGAATTTGAGAGTTCCTGCTACATATCTCATAATTCGTTTTGCCATTTTCCAATGAGAATCTTTGGGGGATTCCATGAATCTGAAAACAAGGCTGGCTGCATACATAATGTTAGGCCTAGTTGTTGTAAGATACAACAAACTGCCTACTAAACTTTTGTATAAAGTAGAGTCCACTATAGGACCTTCATCATTCTTGCTCAACTTTGTGCCTAAAGGTATGGGAGTTTCTACTGGATTGCATTCTTCCAGGCAAAATCTTTTCAGGATGTCTGTTGCATACTTTTGCTGACAGACAAAAATGCCTTTGGCTGATTGATGAACTTCAATCCCTAAAAAATATTTCATTATGCCAAGATCTGTCATCTCAAACTCAGATTGCATGGCATGTTTAAAATCTGTTAACTCAAGATTTCCTGTGTAGATCATGTCATCAACATATAAACATACAATTAAAATTTTACCGTGCTGATTTGTTTTGGTCTAAAGAGTTGGCTCATTTTGACTTCTGCTGAAACCAATTTTGATCAGATAAGTGTCAATTCTGGCTGAGATCTGATCGTTATTTCGGGAATCGTGATTTTGCGAGTTTCGAACTTGTGTTGCGACGGTCTTTCAAAATCGTGAACTCCGAAATGCCGATGGAGTGATGGCTTGGATCCGCTGCCACCTGTCCTCTGATATGGACGACTCACAAGTCCTCTCGGGATTTCGCGATATCGCGTATCAGAGTTTTTGGAGTGCAATCGTCTTTGCGCGTCCAACTCCCGATTATCGATTTTGCGATGGGACAAGATCGACGACTCACAATCTTTCGTGATCCAATGGTCTAGAATGACTAGGAATTTCATAGGTCAAAAATTCCTTGGCATTGCAGAGGATTAAAACTCGTGCACTTTCTTGCGGATCCAACGGCTGTCAGGCCTCTGCGCAAGATCTAATGGCTGAAACTCTTTCGCCTTTTTCGCGCTCTCCTCATCCCTTCTGAACTGGTTTCCCACTTCAGATCCGTTCTCAGGACGAATCTTACGGCCGCGATGGTTGTTCTTTGAACCTGAGACGCGTTCTTTGCTCCTGTGGGAGAAAGATCTGTGAATCATTCAAAGATTTGAAAGAAATACACGGATTCTTTGTTCACTGCTTCAATCTTTGACAGATTTGAGCGAATTTCAAAAAACTTTAGACGATGCTACCTTCTGCAGCAATCTTTAACGATTTTGAACGAATTCTTTGAGTTCTTTAAACGTTCTTTCATTCTGCAGCTCTTCTTTGTCAATCTTTGACGATTCTTGAAAAATGTGCAAGAATCTTTAAAGTTTCTTCTTTCTCGGTCTCTGCTTCCTCATTCTTTCGAGCGTAGTACACTCTGCAACCTCTGCAAGCTTCCTACGTTGATGTTTTGAACGTAACACTGTCTGCTTCCTCGTGGAAGTTTCCTGCGAGGATCTTTCGAGAGTATGACGGACGGCTCTCCAAACCTTGTGAAAGAGACTGTGTCGCGTGCTCTCAAGATCCGTGAAGCTCTGCGCTGTGAGGATCGAGTTGCTCTCCAAACTGTGTGAAGAGGCTTACTGCTGAAGCTCTGATACCATGATAAATTGTGAAGCAAAGAGAAATGCAGAGAGAAAGATAGAATATAATACAGTATATTCAAATGTATGAAGAAGAGAAGATCAATACAATGCAAGATGGTTGAGCTAAATAGGCTCAAGCTAAACAAGAATAGAAAGTACAGCTTGCCAGAACAGCTGGCAGTGTACTGTCAGACTGTCGAGGCCGAATGAGGTTACTATTATTCCTGTTTTTTATGTAGTCAAGCCTTCGGAGCTCCGGTGGACTACTAAAGGATCTTATGCTGAAGCCCTAAGCAACCACGAAAAGAAGCAGCGAGTCCCCTCCGAGACTATCGAGAATTGGAGAAACGCTCTTTCTCAGGTTGCAGTTTCCTATTTAATTTTTAATTTAGTGGATTGATAGGTGTTATGTAGGCGCTTCTCACCTTTTATTTTACACTCTAATATTCAGCAATGTGGGGCAACTCTTGGATGATGTGTTGGGATGCGTGTCTAAAGTATGCGACAAAACACCATTGAAGTATGTTGCCGAACACCCGACTGGTTTGAAAAAAAAATTAGAAGAATTTGAAAGCAAGGTGTTGTGCCCAAGGAAGGCCAAGGTTGTCGGGATTGTGGGTACAGGTGGTGTTGGTAAGACAACGCTGGCCACAGAGTTCTTCAGCAAGAGGAGGTCAAATTACAATCGATCATGCTTTTTATAAGATGTGAGAGAAAACGCAGCCAAGGACTCTCTACCTTCATTGCAGAGGAAACTCCTTAGGGAGTTGGCTGAATTGGATCTGCCAATAGACAGCATTCAGGAAGGCACAGTGAAGCTTGTAAGGCATCTTTCTTTCTCTCACATTCTCATCATTTTAGATGACGTAGATCAAGCGTTTCAACTGGAAGCCTTTTTGCCAATTAAATGTATCATGAACCCCACTAGCTTGATTTTGGTTACCTCTCGTGACAAGAAAGTGCTCAAGCAAGCAAAAATCCCAGAGACATCAATTTATGAGCTAGAGGGGCTAAATAGACGGCACTCCGAAGAGCTTTTCTGCTTTCATGCCTTTGGTCATCCACATCCACAACAAGAATTTGCAGATCTGGTAAGTCAGTTTGTAACAACGTGCGATGGATTTCCACTGTCATTGCAAGTATTCGGGGCGCTTCTTTTTGGCGAAAATGAAAGATCTTACTGGGAAGAGATATTAAATCGTCTTCACCACCTACCTAGGCAGATAAAAGAAAGACTTAGAATCAGCTACGACTCACTTAATCTCGAAGAACGACAAATATTCATAAACATTTGCTGCTTCTTCATAGGAGAAGACAGAGATACGGCCGCAAGAATATGGGACTCCATGGGGCTTCTAAATATAGAGAACAAGTGTCTCTTTAAAGTGGACAGTGAATATAAGATTAAAATGGATGATCACATTAGGGATTTGGGAAGAAGTGTTGCTGAGGAGGAAGAGATCATGCCCCGTGGTCTTTGGCATCACACGACCAACAATATTGATGATTTGTTGGAACAATCGTCACGTGTAAGTGCTTCTACCATTCAAACCTTTGTTTTGAGTTTAAAGATGAATCTTCCAAGTTGCTTCCTTTGTTTTAGTTTAAAGAAGAATTTTAAAGCTTATTTATTCAAGATCATGATAGATCTGTGTTGTGTATACTTTTCTTAAATGAACAGGTAATAACTGAAGTTCGCGGATTTAAGATGGTTTCTAGGGCAGACCCTCTTTTGCAATCGCAAATTATGATAGAAAGTTCAGAAATGTCATGGTACGAAATATGGAGTGACGAGGTATTCGGTAACTGTCTGAGATATCTGCTCAATAATTTCCGGTTTCGTGGTATTTTGAATTTGCAACTTGTTGCAACTGAAGGGGCTTATTCAGAACGCATATTGAGAAGAGCGCGGTCACCACATCTCAAGTGGCTCCGCTGGTATAAGTGTGGATACTCTTGCCTACCTTCCTGGATTCCGATGGAGAGTTTAAGAGTTTTAGAAGTAGGAGGGGCGAAATTAAAATTATTGTGGCAGCGTGATTCTCAGGTATCTCTTTTTACACCTAATTCCATTTTATTTTGTAAAGCTGAAATCATCATATATATTTTTCTTATAGTTGAAACACGTACATTGCAGGCCCCTCTCCAACTGCGAGAGCTAAATATCTGCGCTCCCCTTTCAGGCCTTCCTAAGTCCATAGGGCACCTGAAGTGTTAGACGAATAAGTTGAGAGCAATCTGCTCCACGATTTTCTCCGTTATTTTCTCCCCGATTAGCTCCGCGATTTTCTGCATGATAGTTTAGTTAACTGCATGGCGTTTTCATCAACAGTTAGACTGTGAGTTGCTTCGTTATTTACGAAGCATTCGTTGCATGTAATTTCCTTTAAATATCCATTCAAATAAAGAGATCTGTGTGGTGTTTTCTGTGATTGCAGATCTGTTTTCGTTTTGTCCTAAAATTCGTTTTCTGTTCCTCTTTTCTGCAATTCGTTTTTTCTGTTGCTGCAGATTTGTTTTTCATGGTATCAGAGCAGGCTGCAGATCCAGCCTCTGTCCAGCTTGCCGAATTGCAAAACGTCTTTCAGCAAGCTCTGTAAGATCTCTTTTTTTTCTGTGCAATTTTTTTTAGCTGCCGATATATAATTTTTTGCGCAGAAAATGGCCAGCATGAGCAACCAGGCTCTCATGCAAGCACCTGTCTTGAACGGGTCGAATCATAGCACTTGGGTAGCCAAGATGAAAGTTTTTCTAAGCTGTCATGAATGCTTAGAGATTGTCG
>ML795885.1:216932-243409 GCA_009831015.1 Picea engelmannii
ACATTGATATCCGTTATCATTTTATTCGAGAATTGGTAAATGAAGATGTAATCACTGTAAAATTTTGTAAATCAGCAGATCAGCAAGCTGATATCTTCACAAAGCCTTTGGGCACATAAACATTTGTATCACTCAGATCTAAGTTGAGTGTTGTTAGGTTAGATGATTGTCGCGCTCCAACTTAAGGGGGTGTGTTAGACGAATAAGTTGAGAGCAATCTGCTCCACGATTTTCTCTGTTATTTTCTCCCCGATTAGCTCCGCGATTTTCTGCATGATAGTTTAGTTAACTGCATGGCGTTTTTCATCAACAGTTAGACTGTGAGTTGCTTCGTTATTTACGAAGCATTCGTTGCATGTAATTTCCTTTAAATATCCATTCAAATAAAGAGATATGTGTGGTGTTTTCTGTGATTGCAGATCTGTTTTCGTTTTGTCCTAAAATTCGTTTTCTGTTCCTCTTTTCTGCAATTCGTTTTTTCTGTTGCTGCAGATTTGTTTTTCATGAAGCACCTCGAAAAGATTGTCATATTTCATGCACTTTTCAAAACTCTGCCAAAAGAATTTTGTGATCTGCGCTCCTTGAAATACCTTGAGCTAAGAGACTGCTCAAAAATGATGTTGCTTCCTGATTCCTTCGGTAACCTGACGAACCTTCAGCACATCGATTTGTCTGGTGCTTTGAGTTTGCAGATGCTTCCAAATTCATTTGGGAATTTAACTCGACTCAAAGATTTAGAGTTGAGAGGTTGCTGCAGTTTGAACATCTCCAATGGAACATTTGGAAATATTACCACCCTGGAGCAAATAGATCTTTCAGGTTGTAGCAATGTGAAAGAATTGCCTCCCCAAGTCGCACATCAACGGTCCTTGCGAAAATTAGATGTGTGTAAAACGCACATAAAAAAATTGCCAAGCGGTCTTGGAGACATATGCAAATTGGAATCTCTGGAATTAGGAGGGGAGCCTTTGTTGGAAATGCTGCCAACTTTGTTCGGTTGCCTCAAGAACTTGAAGGAATTGTGGCTTTTTGATTGCCCGGAATTGAAATGCTTGCCGGATTCCTTTGGACTGTTGACTCAATTGGAACAGTTGAACATTTGGAAATGTGGTATAGAATATTTACCACATAATCTTATGGCGATGAAGAATCTTGCAATTTTAGTAATCGAAGATTGTCCGTTGAGGGAGCTTCCATTTAAAAAGGCTGAAGGGGAATGGGACTTCTCCGACGACAAATGCATGCCTAATCTCAAACTGTTACTGCTGGCACGCACACAAATCTCAGAGGTATTCTTTCACGAAGGTGTTTGCCCAAACCTTCAATATCTGTTTCTGGTGGAGTGTATCGAATTGAGAGGAATGGGAGGGTTTTGTCGTCTGGCGAAACTTCAGTATCTCTACGTCATGTCGTGTGAAAAACTAGAAGCGCTGCCCGGTGTGGAACAACATTTGGTATCTTTCAACGAGTCGGATGTTAATGAAGATCCCTTTGGCTACCTAAAGCGCTTACAAATTTCGGGGCGCTTAACAAATGCAATAATGTATGTCAATAAATGTCATGAGATATTAGCATCTCGTGGGTTGTTTTATTTGATACACCCGCCTTTGACCCGGCTAAATGTTGCGAGAGGACCGCGGTTTTAGCGCTTTCTAAAGGCTGAGAACAGAGAGAACCAGGACCAACGATCAGAATCTGTACTCCCTTAGGGAACTTTCTTCTTCAATGCCTTCATTGTTGGCTCATGTTTTGAAAGTGATTTTCAGTTTTCTATGAAGATTTTTTTTTTTTTTTTTAAAAGCTGAACGTTTTTTCTTTATCATCTTTTAAGTATTGTATAACTTATTTCTGTCATTTTCACATATTATATTTGTTTAGTGTTGTTTAGATTTTTTTTCTTTTAATAAATATTAATATATTTATTAATTAAATATTTTTAATATATATTATTTACCAATAAAATTAAATATTTTTTATAATAAGTTGTGTAGACTATAAATATATATAAACTTATAGAATATGGTGATAACCTTAATACACATAGTTGAGTAATGTCTCTCTTTCTACATGTAAATTAATTAAAATGGGACATATTGTAACCTTGACAAATTTGTTTGTTTCATAGTGTAAGTATGTCGCATAGTTTTAATTTTGGCAAAATCTTTATTAATTAATTAAAATGGAACATGTTGTAACTTTGACAAATTTATTTGTTTCATATTGTAAGTATGTCGTGTAGTTTTAATTTTGATGTAATAGTAATTTTGTCAAAATAATGTTACAAAGTCTTAATTTTGTCCAACAAGAGTGATCGTTTTAATTTTGTCATAATCTAAAGCCAGATAGACTCAGCAAGGGCCGGAGTGGAAGATCCCTGATGGGTTGGGTGAAAATCACCGTCTTAACAAGAGTGATCGTTTTAATTTTGGCATAATCTAAAACCAGATAGCCTCAGCAAGGGGAGTGGAAGATTCACTGTCCCCACTAATAGGCCCAATTCCTTTAACTAGATTCAAAATGTTATAAATTGTTTTAATTATTATTTAGTAGATTCAAAATGTTATAAATTATGATGAAATTTATTTTTTGGTTTATTTTTTTAATTTTTTAAAGTTTTGTTTAGTTTTTTTTATGATAGAGAAAATGTTTATTTAAAATATTTGAAAGTTTATAAATTTCAATACAATTTAATAAAATATTATATGACTAAGTGTTAAAATTTTATATTAAAATTTAATATTAGAGATAGAGTATGTATATCTAAATAGACTTTATAGTAAAATTATTGAGAGAAAAAAATCTTATACATTAATTTGGTATCTTACTTAGAATTAACCTTTTATATATAAGTAAGTAATATATTTATTAAAAAACCAATTATTATTAGTCCCTAACCTACATGAACTATAGTTTTTAGTAAAGTAACTTTGTATTAGTTTCATAACTTTGATATAAAAAAAATAATCTATGTCAAAGTTTGAACTATAGTTTTTAGTAAAGTAGCTTTGTATTAGTTTCATAACTTTGATATAAAAAAAATAATCTATGTCAAAGTTTGGTTTTAATAGCCAAACATTATTATTTTAATTTAAAACAAAACAATTTTCTATTTCTTAAATTTTGGTTGTTTGATTTTTTGATTGGCTCAAATTTAATTATGTAACTAAATAAATTTTAATGTAGGATTATATTTATAAAAAGATATTTTAAAAATGAAAAAAAACTAAAAATAAATATACATTTTAATTATTTTATATCATAAATTATGAATACAAAAAGTATACAAAAATCATGATATAAAAAATCATATTTATACTTCTCACTAAGAAGTGATATAATTGACTTTATATTTTCTATGCCTAAATAATCCAAAATGCCATTTTCATTATCATTATTAGTGTAAGACACCCAATCTCGTAAGTATCCTTTTTAAGGGATGGGGTATTAAAATTTCACTTTTCTTCACCCATCTCAAAACCTCTTTTCGAGAGATCATCTTATATTCGTCAAGAGCTTTCTAACGACTATCACCATGCTCAAAACTGAGCACTTCACTGGAGCTTATGGCCTTCTAAAGTTTCGTAAGCTTTCATTGGCCAAAAGCCACCTCGCTGCCACGTGGCATCCACTTGGCTCCATGTCAATTGTGTCCATCTGATGTGGCACTGACATGGCAACTGCCACTTGGCCCATCGATCCTTGGCCTATCGAACCCACCAGACGGACAACCTGCATTGACTCTCGCTATTAGTTCAATGATTTGTAGTGTTTTGGAGTGGAATTCGTCGAAGTATTGGGTTACTCCGCTTGACAAATCACTTCGATGAGGTATGCTCTAATGGGTCATCTCTGTAGATCCAACAACCCTTGGTCTCTAGAGTCAACTGCTTCGCTCACGTCGATGCCTCTCCTTGCTTGGAAGTTAACACTTCTCTCTCTATTCTCTTGCAAGTAATTAGGTGGGGCCCACAACAGATCTACAATTGTCATTTCATCGTGCCTTTCCTGCGATCAATGGACCTCATTCGTCCTCGAAGTTCTTTCTGTCAGAGTACTTCCTCCCCTGAGTCTTGTTCCACTCAGACGAACATACTCTGATCATGTATACTCCGTTGGATCGGACGATCCTCAGAGTCGCACAAACAATGACTTTGATTACTTCAAAGTCTCCACTTGATCTAAGGTTATCGACCATCCCCCACTCTTCTTGAGCTTGACTTATTGTGGGACCCACAACAATCTACGACTGAGATTTACTCTCACCAATCAACGGTTCAGATCTTTTCTTGGGCTCCTCCCCACTAGGCTACTTTAATGGATCTATCAATCCCTATTCACTTCATCTAACGGTTAGATCTTGACTCGTGATTCACCACTGGGTGAAAGTTAAGGGTTCTAGGCCCTCCCCCTTGGAGTAGGTCACCTTAGATCTTACAGTCGAGATTTCCCAGGATCATCCTCTGATGGATCTACGATCCTCAGACCCTATTGTCGTTGCACCTTCATCAAAAGCCCCTTTCTCCAAATCTCCAACAAACCTGCTCTGATGAATGGCTGAGATCTCTCAGCCTATAAATATGACGATTGGGATTTAATGTGCATGTACCAAGGTTATAATCAGGTAGGCTCACTCTCAGTCCTTGCTAATAATCATAGGTTGACATGAGTTATCCTTGTCAACATGATATCACCTTCCCTCTTATCCTCGCTTAAGCGAGACTCGCGATGATCTACGACTAATGTTACTTCCCAGTTGTTCATCTATCTACAGTCCAGATTGCTTCTCGAAGTACTCCCTCGGAGTACATTAGCTTCGAGCATCCAAGGTTCCTCTGATTAGTAGACTCCAACAATACTCAGAAAAAAAAATCCAATAGTCTAGACATGTTTGCTATGCCAAATCAACGACTAAGGTTAGGTCTTGCCCTCGTGTCAATCTACGGTCCAGATCTATCTCAGAGTCCTACCTCATCAAAGTTCCCTAGAAACCCCGCACTCAAATATCCTGATGGTAGTACCCTCCAATCAATGGTGGAGATCTTTCCATCCTCAGATCCAATGGTCGACAATTAAGGGTGATCATTCAAAGGCCCGAGTCCAACAGGGCCCATCCTCGACCCCCTTTGACAAATCAGGGACCGACACATATTATCCTCATGGATGTATTCACTGCCACACTATCATGACACATCATGTCCATGTCATCTCCTCTCTTGCTGCTCGTATACATGATAAGGCATGGAACCATGTTCCTTGCACACAACATTAATGATTGAGAGTTCACCACTCAACCCTCCGATAGATCAACGATTATCGTCAACTCAGAGCTCTCCCCATTGAAGTCCCAACACTATCTTGCACACTACACTCCAACAATTTGAACTATGACCGACTTAGTTACCAGGCAGTTGTAACTACTTAACTGTCTGGGTCGGTCGGTTAGCAAGGACTCCGACCAACTTATACTTTCAACTTCGATTGTCGACCGACTAATTCTTAGTCAACTGTCGGGTCTAGTCAACAGATTCGATTAGCCATTACAACATCTTCCCCACCTCAATTCCTTTCTTATCTTGAGCAAGAGGGAAGTGTGACAACTTTTCTTTTACATTGGTTATTTTGCAAAATGAGAATGATAGGAAGAGAGAGAGAAAAAGAGGCAAAAAATTATGCTGCTTGACGAAGTTATGCAACTATATTTGACTATCTTGTTGGCATTGTTTGGGAGCCACTAATTGACCCAACTGCTTCTTCTATTCTGCTCCCTGGGTTAGCTTCAAATATTGTCTGGAGTATGTTAGGTGCCACTTGTTGTAGGTGTTGAATAAAGTCATTCCATGCACTAATTTATTATTGTGATTCCAGACCTAGTATCTTCATTTGTCATAGACGATTCAAATTTTTTGATATCTCTGTCTCTTGTGGTAGTTGGCACGCATGTGAGTCCCGTCAAGCATTAATTGTGGTGGTTTCCAATTGATTGTCGTATGTGTCAAGTCGATCCACATTTATATCAGTGGTTGCGCAACGGTCTTCTATGTCGCGTCAATCATTAATGTTTCTATCATGTTTGTCGGTCCTTTCTTGTTGCGGCTTGAATGCACTGTACTTTCTGGAGTCATAATTTTCGGGGTCAGTTTTTCCTCGTGCTCGATCGACTAAGTCTCTTCTGTTGATCCTTGGTCCATACATGAGTCGACCGACTATTGATTTTGTACTATCCGGTTTCCTATTGTTGGTTCTTCTTGGTTGATAGTCTTGATAATTACTCCGCTCGTCTATTTTATTGTAATTTCTCTTACTTATATTATGGCTTCGCTTGCTTGATTCGGATCTTCCTCGATCAATCGGCTGTCACTTCATGAGTAATTGTTGCAAGTATAGAGATGGGGTCATGTGTCTATATTGTCTTCATCCGCTTTCTCCTACAATTCTGTGACTCGGCCAGGGGCTTCTTTCTCTCTCCATTCTTCTTTTCCTTTACTTTTCTTCAAGGCTTTGGGTCTTATTTAATACTTGATTTCTCCTATAGCAGTTTTTTATACCTAAATTATTTATAAATGACTTTAGTTTATTATTGTAAGAAGAGTTTATTTACTTAATAATATTACTAATCTACATTTTTCCAACTTCGACCATACTGTTACATACAAATTTGTAGTTCTGGTCGATCCCTGTTGGCATTATTTTCTGTGGATTTTTCCAATAGGGTTCATCATTCTTATGTATTATACTTATTTAAACGGGCTCCATTAATTACTTCTTTAAATGGATTCCCCAACAAAGTTTGTAGTTGAATTGCTTTTGTCAATCGAATATCTTCTATAATATACAGACCAAGCCATGTTGTTTCTAAATTCTTGGGTTTTTCTTTGACTTGTTGTCATATAATAGAATCAGGTCTCCATTTTTCATCTCCTTTTTTAGATTTCAATCATGAGACACTTTATGTTGTTGATTTTGTACTTCTTGGTGATGAATTGTTATTATCTTCCTTCTTCTAGTTTATTAAATTGGTAAAGTCGACTTTCATGCTTCTTCCTTGGCCGAATTTGGAAACAACTGCTACCCTATCTGAGTTGGCCCATAAGTGAAGTGGGATAATAGTTTCTTGTCCATAGACTAATTTAAAGGGGATATGTCCAGTCAATCTCTTATATGAAGGTCTATATGCCCATAAAACTGCATGAATTTTGTCGTCCCAATCATTCTTGTCGATGCCACAAATTTTAGTGAGTTCTTTGTGTAATGTTTTATTAATTGATTCAACAACACCATTTGCTTGGGGATGGTATGCACTTTTTCTTTTGTGGTCTATGAGAAATTTCTTTAGAAGGACTTGGATCATCTCATTTACAAAATGTGTCCCTTGGTCACTGATTAGTGTTAGTGGACATCCAAATCTTGTTATTATGTTCTCATAGATAAATTTCGTTATGACTTCTTTAGTACATGTTTCAATTGGTTCCGCTTCTGCCCACTTGGTCACGTATTTGATTGCAATAATGATATATTTTGCACCTGTTCTTCTTTCCATTTGGGGAAATGGACCGACAAAGTTGATGACCCATATTTCAAATGGTAGATTAGAGTTCACCAACTGTAATGGCATTTCATTTTTCCATAGAGTTCGACCCATTCTTTGGAAACTATCACATTTTTTAACCTGTTCCTAATAGTCTTTATGCAGGGTTCGCCACCACAGGCCCACATGAAGTATATTTCGAGCCATCGTGTCGGTCTGGAAGTGGCCCCCATCTATTCCCACGTGTGCTTCATTGGTTATGTCTTCTCATTCATGCTCTGAAGAACATCTCCTCAAGATGACATCGGGACCCATTTTATATAGATATATGTTTATGATAGTGAATGGCGTTGCCTTTGGAGCTAATACTTTAATTTTATTTGTTGGGATATCTTCGGGTGCCATCCTATATTCCAAGAAATTTGTTATGTCTTCTAGATCTTTTGGGGTTGCCTTAACACAAAATAGATGTCCATATAGAAGGTCGTCCTCTATACTTGTCGGTTCCTCCCCTATCTCCAGTCGGGATAGATGGTTGGGCCTGACATTCTTTTTTCCTAGTCGAACGATTATATCGAATTCAAATTCTTGGAATAAAAACAACCAACGACATATATTTCCTTGATGTACAATTTTATTGACTAAACACTTTAGTGCTTGATGATCTGTAAAAAATGTGAATGGGTTCGCTAGTAAATAATGTCTTAATTTGTGCAATGAAAATATCATAGATAGTGCTTCCCTTTCTGTGGTCGAGTAATTCCTTTAAGATTTATTTAGTTTTCGTCTGACGTAAGCATTAGGGTGGTTGATTGTGTCATCATATGGTTGTGCAAGGAACAATCCTACAATGACATTAGAAGCATAGACATGTACACAAAATCTTCGCGACCAGTCAGGGAATTTTAATATAGGTATTTCAACCAATTTTTTCTTTAAAATTTCGAATGACTCTTGGCAGTATTCACTCCATATGAACTCAATATCTTTCTGAAGCAACTCATCCATTGGAAAAACAATATTTGAGTAGAGACTTATAAATTTTATTTAATACCCAATATGCCCGAGGAAGATTTTAATCCGTTTCTCATTTATAGGTGGTTTCAATTAGAGGATGATTTTGATTTTCTCCATGTCAACTTTTACACCATATTTGCATACCACGTGTTCTATGAGAATTCCAATTAGGGTGGAAAAGATGCATTTCTTAATTTTGAGGGACAATTGGATTTGTCTGCATCGTTCAAGCATTAATCTGAGCCATTGTATATGATTTTTAAATAAGATGTATATAGTCCAGTCGTTGAAATAGACAACCATTGTTTTGTAGATGTATTCTTGATATGATTTTACCACTATTATTGAAAATATTGTTGGGGCATTCTTTGGTCCAAATGGAATTACCTTACAGGAAAAAAATCCAAATTCAGATACAAATGTCATCTTTGGTTGGTCTTATTTATCTATAAGTACTTGATTGTATCCTTAAAACCCATATGTAAATGAATAACATTCATAACCTACGACTTCATTGATTATTTCATCGACGAATGGGGTGGGGAATAGATCCATCAGAGTTAGTTTGTTGAGCCCTATGAAGTTGACACAAATTATTAACTTCATAGGGTCATGCTTCTTCGGCTAGACCACCATAGGACTTTACGAATATGCTTTGTCGATTGGATATATGATGTCTGCTACTAACATTCCATCAATTTATTTCTAGACGATCGACTTATATTTGTGTGCTAATTTATAGGGTCGTTTTTTAATCAATTTTTACCTAGGGATAAGTTCAATTTTCATTTCTCTCATTTCTTCTACAAGTCCTTTTAAATCTTTATAGTCTCGGGAAAAGACATCTTGGTATTCCTTCAAAAATTCGACTATGTCGAATGTCTGCTTTTTCGACCACTAGTCGCCTACTCATGCCATTTTGGGTCTATCATCATTTTATATATTGGACTCTTTTGTCTTTATTTCAACATTCTTCCATTCTTTTGGTTTTTCTTCATCGAGGTTTCATTCCCCTTCTTCGACTTTGGTGAAGCTTTTTAGGAATTCAGGTTGTTCAAGATCATCCTTTTCTTCCTTGGTTATTTTTAGTACTAATTTTATGTTGTTTTGCATAGTTGGGTGATCACTTTTCCATCGAAATCTTTGGCTAGGACAACTTGTGTTTTCCATGTCGATTCTTCACGTTGTTGTACTTTTGTTGATCTCTGTTGAAATAAGGTGGCATGTCGATGTCGATCCTATGTCGACAATCATTTTACCTCTTTTTTTCTACGTGGCTGGTGTCAGTTTTTCTAGGAAGCTTTTAATTTGCTATGTTGCTTCTCTTAAATGCTCCTCCTTTGGGGTGAATTTGAAATCTTGGACAAATTTTTCCTTGATGTCAGATCAATTGAGTGTATGGCCACATGATTCTTCGATTTTGCACCATTTGTTTGTTATTTTATCTAGCGTATTTGGAAACATGTGCAGCCATACCCTTTCATCTCTATATCCCATTCTGCATTGTTCATTCTCGCAATGGTGTATGTGTTTCATTGGATCGTACCCAATTCTAAAGAGGGGGATGTCAGCTGCTTTTGCTAGTTTCTTCTCTCCAAAACGTTCTATAAAGTAAGTTGATATAGTTGTTCGTGTATGTAATTTTGGGGAGTGTGTTTCCCACCATCTTGCAGCTAGGCCTGTGAAGGTTTCCACTAGGCTTTGAGTTCTGCCTTGTTCTCCAATAGATTTAGAAACTCCTTCTACATGTTTCGAAGGTGCGTTCTATTCATTGTAGCGTAGTGAATTTTTTATTCTGTTGTTGGTTAGAATGATAGTGGGAGTTTGTCGAAGTATCTTCTCATACACTATGGGTACTTCTTCGCTTTAATAGCATGTTCTTAGACATTTTATGGGGATGGATTCAATATACCATCAATCTTTTGAGTGTGCTTCATAGTTTTCTATTTTCCATTTATATAAATCTGAGTCGGAATTGTGTCTGACCGACATGGGGGATTCTATCAAAATTTCTCCTTACACATTTGGCTCAACATAATCTCTTTGCTCATTGATTATCTGGTATAGACATCATTCTTCTTGGTCTTCATCCCATGATTCAATCCACGGTTTGCCTTCTTTGGGATCCAAAGGGAAAATTATTTTTATACCACTCCCTTTTAGCTTGATTCTATCTCTTTCTAGAGAGATAGTCACTTTCATTTGTCGTCCCCATGGTCGACCGACAAGTGTTTCATATGCTAGCATTCCTTTGACTAATTCTATCACCTCGAAGTCAACTCATGTCGGTATACCCATAATCTGAGTTTCGACATTTCTGAGTATACCTAAAGGCTCTATTAAAATTTTGTCTGCAAGATTGAGGTAATTCAGTGTTGGTGCTAGTGAAGGCTGACCCAACGATATCCACGTATCTCAAGGTAGGATATTTACTTGTGATCCAAAGTCGACGACTACCTATTTAATAAATACCCCATTGATTTCCAAGTCGACCCATGGGTCATAATATTTATTCTTACAAGAAAGTTGCCTGACATATTTAGATGGTCTTTGTCCTTCTTTATACTCTCTTAGTATATTAAGCAGATCCAACAATCGACTGACTAAATGCTTTTCCTTTAGGAGTTGTACAAATTCTTGTACAATGTATTCATTTTTTCTTCCTCTGTTTAATTGGTCTTGGTTAGAATTTTTGAAGAATTTAAGTGCTTCCCTCATAATTTGTTCTTCTTTTTTTGGATTTGGAAATGGACTAGACATGCCTGTATATCGATCTTGTGAGAAGATATTATTAATATGTCATCCTACGCTTGATCTTGTAATGACATGTAAGTTATCTGAATTTAAAACTTCTTGTTTTGAGACTGTTAGGAAGTTCACATTCCTTTTTATCGTGATATTATCAAGTACTATTAGACAATCTTCAAGTGAATGATCATTGACGCAAAAAATGTTACAAAATTTTAAGTCGATCCAATATTTTATTGGGCAATCGAGGATAATGTGTTCATCTTTCTAGAAATTGTAATAGTAAGGTTGACCTCGACCTTGGAACTCGACTCAACCTTGGCCGCCTCAACCTCGGCCTCGACCATAGTAGTCATTTCTTCTCCCGTAGTCGTTATTTTGATCAGTTGCTTTGGCATGATAGATTGTGTTTATGTTTGTTCTATTTTGTGCATTTAGTTAGCACTCTAATGTTCTATGGTTGTGGGCTTCACAAATATGACACCATTTGGTATTTTTCAAGTTGTGCAGACAATCTTGTATAGTATGGTCGGTTAGAGTTTCACATATGTTACAATATGTCTTCGCTTTCACTCTTCGTGCATCTATTACTCCTAGTACTCGATGGTTGAGGCATATTTTGTGTGACCATCTTCATAGCATGTGGTACATCACAACTCGCTTCTTCTTAAGGTTATATTTTTTATGGTTTGTTGTAGATGTTCTATTTTTCTTCTATCCTTTCTGTTGATGAGGAAGTCGATGGGTTGTCATCGTCTGATTCCACATGTTGAGATTTTTGTAATGTGTCTTCACATGAGGTTATCTTGTAGAGTTGTAATGGTGTTCGTATTCATTTTAGTAGTTCAAGTACATACCATTGTACTAGTAGATTTTGATCGATTGTTGATAGGATTTGGCTAAGGATATCTTCGAATCTTTTGTCGTATTCACAGACTGAATCACCCGGTCTTTGATTTTTTTCTTTCAATTTTTGTACGGACAAGTGTGTAACATATTGGACTTTGAAAAATGATAAAAAGTTGTTCTTTATTTTTTATTTTGATCGATTTTGATTTTATGTGAAATTCATAAACCATGTTAGAGCACCGTGTCAAAGAGTAGCACCAAATTGTGCTATCTTCCTGTCTTCGTTTGTGATGTTTGTTGCATCCCATAATTTTTCACATACGAACCAATGTATTTTTGGGTCCTCATATCCCTCATAGATGGGAATGTGGTTGAGTCCCATTGTTGTTTTATTTTTAGGATCAGGATCAAATCATTGTGCCAAGTCAATTGATGCATTCCTCCGGAAGAAAGACATAGGGTTTCTGTAGGTTAACGGTCTGAATTTGGACTTGGTTGTTTCAAGAATTATCTCAAGTATTTTCTAAGCTCTTACCAGGCCTTCTTGGCCTTCACCTTACTCAAAAAACTGGCTAAGGTGATCCTCTCTTCATAACTTGGAACAAAGACTTACATCTCATGCAGACTTTCCTTTTCAAGGCAAGGAATTTCACATGGATAAGGCTCTTTGATTATGTGGAGACCTTCCTATATTCTGGGGCACTCCTTCCATCATCATTCTAAAGGAAATATATATCTTGCAAGCTCCCCATTTGGAGGCTTGCAGTCTTCACAAGGTTACGCCATACCATTACCCCACCTAGCTCATAGCCAATATCACTCTAGAACATTTTACTATCAAAATAGAATTCAGATTCTTTATGCTCAAGGGTACCAAACATGTACAAATCCTTACTTTCTCACATTTACATAAGCACAAATTCTTGCAATGAAATAGTCATACAATCTACAAGCTTAAACATTAAAGGGATACATACACAAGTACTGGCCTTTCATTCAATTCCACCATTACTTCAACACAAAGCTTGAAGTGAAACAACCATTCAAATTATTTACATACATGCACATCATGAATACAATTGCATCCATAATTCATTCCTTTTACTCTACACAAAGATCATGCCAATACTTGTCTATTCATTGAAGAATATAATCATCCAAGTGACTATGGGTGTTCACCTTTCCACCCAACCATAGGCTCTATGTGCTCAGTCATTTCAGTAGTAGACCACCCTTGTTCCAAGCCATGATACCACCATGGAAATCTATATCAAGTTATTAGGGCAATTTCTAGTAAGAGAATACCATTCTTGTTCTCATACCCCAAAACCCGATCTCGTCTACTCTCTCCTCCTCTCTCCCCTTGTCTACATGCATGCCTTCTTCTATTGCACACCCCACACTGGAAGGTTCTCGACCGGTCCTCTTCCTTCTGTCAGAAGGAACTCATGGGGTCAATATGGGTTGCATAATGGGTACTCTATTGTATCTCTTTCTAGTAGCTTTTTCTATCCTAGCCATATTTCCCATACCTATATTCATGGGGGTGGTTGGTTGTTCAACTACCAACCCCTTCTCATTAACTGATTTGTCTTGAAATTAGAGATAAGGGAAATAATATGAATATTTCCAAAATAATGTCTCAACAAGTAGGTTTGGGTCATTTTAGCATAATGAACCCCCCCCCCACCCTCAATGGATTCCCTCATTCTTTCCTCTAGTGGTATCATGGTTAGTTCTTTTAATGCTTCATCCCATAATCAACTAGTTGGAATTTCAATCAAATGGAATACAATTACAATATTTATATGCCATGCTTTGACAATCATTAACATGATTAATTACATGTAATTAGGGGCTTAGAAAGGGGGTATTACAATCACCTCCCCCTTCAAAAGAAACATCGTCCTCAATGTTCTTTTCAGCAACAAATGTCATGCCTTTATCTTTTAGCTACTTTATCATTATCTTGTTTTCCTCACAGCCTTGTCTTCACTCAAACTTTGGCGTTGTCATAACATGCCTTCAACAATTTCAAACAACAAACATATTAATCCTAATTTATGCAAAAACATTTTATTGTTGTTCATGATTCAGGAGGAGAATTTACATATCAACACAATACTTATCGATGCAATTCATGGATTTTCATCCATATGGTTGTCACATTTACTCAACTCACTTTTTTTCTCTTGAAATATTGGGCTCACGATCCCAAATCATTAGAAATCAAGAGTTATCGAATTCTCCTCTTCCTTGCGGTCAGTCACCTTCCATGCTCAGGCTCAGGCATCCCCTTCTCTACTATACAATCCCTCAGGAGATCCATATTGCTTTCCAAGGCTTTCTCACCCCATAAGAGTTTCAGAGACTTCACCGACTCTTACATTTGAGGCCTCCCTCCGGCCCATGTTACCACAACACAACAATATCCTTTTTCTGTGCTTTCAAGTTTGACAACCATCATATGTTCCTTCAAGAAGAATATGTAATATCACCTATATCCCATGCATACAGTGAGTTTCATGAGATATCATTATCAATTTCAATCAAGAATCTCTTTGAAATCTGCCACCCACAAATTTCCATTTTCAGATCTATTCCATATAGGAACTAGATTCCACAATCCCAAGACTTCTTTCCCTGGGAAGTTTGGCTCTTTTACAACCAACAAGAATTGTTCTTCCTCATGGGATTACAATACTACCATATCCAATACCCTTCTTCCTACAATTCATTCTTCACATAGCCAAACAAATTGTTAGTTCTCATGCACATACATATTCATTACAAACTTGCAGTGGCTTCCAAACGATTTAAGAACTGTGCATACTATCAATCAATCAATTTTATTTATTCAATGATATAAAACAAAAGGAAATATCCTTCCCCACACATGCATCATGTCATCATCCAAACTTTTCCAAATGAAATCAAACATTAAATGAATTTAATCAATGTGCCAATGTCCATGGCCACATTCACACACAATGCACCCTTGCATTGATTTTAGAGTACCACATTTCATATTAGGCACTTTTCCCTGGTGTGTTGGAACTCATTCAACCACCTACCACATGGCTTCTTCATCAACATTCATCATTACAACATGAGTATACTTCTCTCCACAACTGACCTTAACCTCAAACCAACATAATGTAGTATGCAATTACAATCTCATATGAATGCATTCAATCAATGTGCTACTTATGAACACTCTTGTTCCCAATCATTCCTGATTGGTCAATGTATGCATGACACTTTGGTTCATGAATTATTTTCTAGGACTTCATTCCTCCTTGACTGCCAAAGGTTCTTCCCTCTGTGCTTCAAGTTTTTATTTTTTAATTCTTACCCTTCTTGGGTATAAATGGCATCCAACAACCAATCAAATCACGTGTATATAATCAAAACATATATTATTTCAGAAGGGACTCTTACCCAGTCCCTTTCAATTTTCATGTCATATGGGAACGAAATCTTTATACATGTTGTGGCTTCCAACATTCCCTCTGATATTACCTCATCAATGGTGCTTCATGGGAACTTCTAAAGTCCCTTAAAAAAATTTCAACAACAACCTTCTTGTACTTATCCTCTACTTGAGCTTGTCCACCATTGGTAATTATCTTTCCCAACAATTCCAATATTTTCTACACATAACATGTGTCATCACAGTCACACTTATATTAGTTGTAATGTTAAATAAAATGCATTTTCCATAACATTCAGATCAACAAAACATTTTCGGATATGTCCTAGCATATCTGCATGCACTCTATCACATGACTCCTCATTATGTTTTTTTTAAGTAAGAAGTAATTTATATTAAGGACCTCCAAAAAACTGGTTGGTGTGCCAAATTACATCCATAGTCAAAATAGCTACACTGGACTGCCCCAACAGAGGGGAAACCAGTCCAGCTAGCCTAGAAAGTATGCGAAGCAGTTCTGAGACTAAAAAAGATAGTTTGTAAGAATTGTTCTTCCAATAAGACTAACTAGAACTAACAGAGTTTGCATATAAGAACAAGGTTAAACACCTGGCCGGTAACCCTGGCCTGTGGTTGAGAGGTCCCCTGGCCAAGGTTCCTCCTCTATGTATGTCGGCCCCGAGTCCCAAATCATCTCGTTAGTCACGTTGTCCATTGCTCGCTCGGCTTCTTGCGTCTCCAGCTGCTGCTGTCGAGTTGCCGAATCTTCCTTTGCCATCCCGCAAATGGTGCGCTCCAACCCAGGCTTCTCTGTGCTCTGTTCCTTGACGTCGCCTTCCCCGGTTGTTGTGCGAGGCATCTCCTCTGAGGTCGCTCCATCCGGGTGAGAGGGAAAGGTCGCGCTCATGGAGGCCAGGAGTTGAAGGAGAGTCGCAACCTTGTCATTTGTTGAGTGCACCCGAAAGTGGAGGTCGTCCACCCCCTGACGTAATTCAAACACCAGGCCGTATATATTTTCTAGACTGTCCCGGAGCTGCACGCCAGTGCTGGAGACGGGATTCTGGTGATCATAATTCCCTGGCCTGCGGGGAGGAGGGGGTCCTTCTGAGGAGCTCCGGGGGGGGGATCAACGACGGGTGGCAAGACAGGTATCGAATCTGTGGAGGCGGAGCAAGGACGCGGTGGAGTGTTTGCTACCCAAGGGACAATTGCCAGGGAGTGAGGCTGCGAACCAGGAGGCGAGAATGAGGGCCTGCGAGGTCTCCAAGGAGAGCCCCTCCTTGGCCTCCCTCTTTCGCGGGGCATTGGACCAGGCGTGGAAGCAGGGTGCGACAGCTCGCAGGGTGCATGGAAACAGAGGAAGCTAGCAAAGAGCCAGAGGAAGCGGATAATGTCAGCCCGAGAATGCAAAGGGGGACGCTCATCGCCCCTTGACCAGAGACTGTAGCGATATAACTGAGCGAGAGCCATACCGTGGTGTTCGAAATGGAGGGAGGGCGCGTACAAAGCAATTACGTCGCCTGGTATCGGTTTAATATTGGAGGGGGGTGACGACAGTCGGCACGGGCCCATCACGTGGCCTCGTGCCCGATGGGTTAGTGCCGACCTCCTCCATATGCCAAGTGTAGTCCACTATCACCCCATCCGGGGGGACTCCTCATTATGTTTACTAGTGCAATTACAATCAAATTTTTCATTTGTTTAGTGTCCTAGAACCATCATCATTCTCGTGTCTTAAGAGTTCACACACAACCACATATTATTTTTCTCCTCTAAGAGAAATACAATAGGAAACAAGAAAGGATTTAAGGCACTCTTGCCTTTTTCCATCTCCTATAGAGTCCATAATCCCTAGTCTAGCCGAATCATTTCCAAGGCCTCTGTACCTTTTCATAGCATGGATTGACCAAGCTTATTCATTTAAACATATTCCTTAGTTCATTTTCCTTTCACTAGTTGTACTTGTTTTCCTATGTTCTCACAATTGTTCCTTTATGGCATACAACTCTACTAAGAAAATCAGAGTTTTAAAATGAGAAAAGTGCTCTCCCTTTTCTCCTTCTCCGCTTCTGCAATCTATCCCTATTGGGTTATGCTTGCATAATTCCTTGAGAATTTTTAGCCAAGTTTCATCTTGACTTTCCCTAGATAAATCAACATGCTACACCATCAAGGTTTTGGTTCACAAATTAATCATGAGCCCGTGCATTCTACACATTTCCCAGACAAAAATCATATTGGTTATTCTTCATTTGCATATATTTAATACATGCATTATGTTTTTAAAATGTAATCCAGGATTCTTATATAAACAATCTTTGCAAGCCACTGCCTAATTTTCTAGCAATCCTTACAATTATAGCTCTATTCTCCTGACAAAGTATTACCCAATTTTCCATAAGGAATTATCAACAAGCATTCTTATTATGCATTCGGATTACACAATCATATAGTTCCACTTACTTATCTATTTAAATAATTTTACTCATGATTGTTCATAATCATTTACACACAATTTTCAAAGGCAAAATCATTTTTTCTTCTAGTCATAATAACAAAGCATCCTTGCTCATTTCTCTTTCAACATTTTACACCATATTTTCATGAGGAATAAAGTACACCTTCCCCAAGCTATTATCTAAACAAGACAATCCAGACCCTTCTACATAGGGTTAGTCATGCATCCACGACATTTCCAATCTAGGAAAGTACAAATCCTGCCTCACATCTCACTTATTCAATTAGTTATACCTTGCCTTTATTATACATATACTCATACATCATACATGTGCATCGCTTGCACATTTCTATATCATTCCTATTCATTTATTGAATTTGTACATCATCCTTTTCTAATGAGAACTTACAGTCATCCACATGAATAGTCTCACAGACATATTCATAATTATGTTGTCTTATTTGACAATAACCAACAAGAGCCACTCTTTCCCTCCTGCTACAAAAGTACTTACAATTCAAGATTATAAGTAGGTAATTACAACATTAACCAGGTCAACAAACCTTTATCAAGGGAATCCTTTCCTAAATTCAATCTTATTGCTGCATGAGCATACTAAGCCATCATATATGGCTATCATCCACATATGGATGTCAGTTTGACCCATTGGTCATCTGAAAGTGCTCCAAGCACTCTCTTTACCCGATTCTGGAACTTCCTTGATCCATTATAGCCTCATTCTTCCTAAGGCTGTAAACAATCATCATTTCAATCATATTGTTACTCTCCTGCTAACATCAAATCATTATTTGACCAAAATGGCCCATCAACAGGCCATACTTTACAACCCACCACAGGTTAGAACATGTCTAATTGCATGTTCATACATGCTTACTCATTATCATATGCATTACAACATATCCACATCTTGCATTTTCATGCATAAACAAGTACTCATGTCAATACACATTTTGTACATCCATGAGCTCATAAACTGGCTCATATGCCCATATCACTTTACCTCTTTTACAAAGTTTAGCAATGGTCCAAATGACTCTTTCCTTATTTTTCTTAGATAGGTTATCCCAGTTGCAGGTTCCAATCATTATAAGTCAAGTAAACGACCTTACAATTTTATATTAGTCCTTTAAACATGAGGAATTATACATACAAGGCTTAGCCTTTATCTTCACAACAATCATAATTGTCAGAAATTCAACAACCCATCATTACAAGCAGGATTAGCACCACTAGTTTTTCCATTCCTACAACTAAGCAACCTTTAATTGAGTAGGCCTTATAGGCCATGTAAATGTCATCACACATTAACCCAAGTATAATAATGTATAAGAACATATGTAATAAATGTATAAAGAGAACATAACGAATTATTAGTTGGAATAACTAATCCAACCATCTCTCTATTGTAAAAATATCCATGAAAATAGAACAAAGACTCTAATGGATATCCTTTCCTAAATCATCTCTTCTTTATTGGGTTGTGTGTGTTCTTGATGTGCTTCACGATGTAGTCTCTCTTCTTGAATGCTTGTCGTTATTCCCTGGAGTGCAACACTTTGGTTCTATTGTCATGTGACTTGAACTGGGACATTTTCTTCTAAATGCTTGTGGAATTGTTCGAAATACTCCTGGCAATAAAAAAGCTTGTGTTGAAAAAGATCTTGGCTCAACCTTTTTCCTTTTGCGTGTGAGCTTCATGGAAGGATCTGCACACATGAAGATGCAAGTGGCGAATAATAAGTTGTTACATTAGCTATTTATGATTAGAGATGATGAAAAAATACTTATTAAAGAGTGCTTGAAATTGTTTATAAAATCTATTATGGAAAAATCTGTTTGTGTGGTGCATAAAAAGAACAATGATGTTGCTAGTGGAGTTTTCTCAAAGAAGAATAAATTATCATTCCATCGAATGAGGAAGAATTAAATGGATACTCTGCAATGTGTGGAACAGTCAATCGCTTAAGAATTTTTTCCCTTTTGCATCTTGAACCAAATGGAAAAGTTTACTGATTTGAAGAACGCAATGGATGATAAATCTGATATTGGAAAAAAAATTATTTGAAAAGAATACGTAGTCGAGCAATATCCAGAGCAATCGATGGAAGCACACTTGACCAACCAAAAAAGTTTAGCTATTTTGGGCACTCTCTTTTTTAGCACCAGAGCCTTAAAGCATAATTAGTTCATCCATTCATCCCTCGGGTCTGCATTTCAAAACCATTGCACCCATTTAACGTATGGATCTGCATTTAAAAACCATTGTAGGAAAATAAATAAACAAGGAATACCATGGGTTTCCAGCCGCGCGACTACTTCACTTGTAGTCTATACGAAGTACAATGAAAAACCTACCGAAAATGCTCCATGATGAGATTCATCGTGTGCTTTTATCAGACCCTCTCACTGAGGATGCTAAACCCGGGGGCACCATAAGCTGGAAGATCGAAGACATACTGGGAAATTTGGCATTTATTTTACGAAAGAAATATTGTAACGCGAAGGAAATTTCCTCGAGTTTATTTGCATTGGGTATGCCAAAGAGGTTTCAATTACTGGCATGGCCTTCAAACATAGTAGATGAAGGAGATCAAATTCCATATGAAGGACTTGAATTTAATAATTTGGATGTGAATTTACATAAGTGTTATGCATCAACTTGGCCTAACAAATTACCCGAGCAAGGCGAAGAAAGAACATGCACGGAGTTTTGGCATGTGCCAATATTAGTCAGGAATTAACTTTTTTCTACAAAGACCATAAGATCTCCCCACAGGCTGGGGATAGTGAAGCGACGTGCCCCTAGCTCGCTTTTCTTCGTAGATTGAGCATGGTTGTTTTGCAGTATTTTGACGAGATTGATTCATCGACAATTAATGTGCTCTTCAATCATGGATGTGCTTCAACTGAAGAAATATTCAAGGCCATGAATATTGTGTTGGCTAAGTTTGACCATCCTGTCCCAGGCCCTTGCATATTTGCAGAATGCTTTTTTTTTTCAGCGGAGAACTTTGGCCCAATATCTTCAAAATATGTCGCACAGATATTTTACTATATTGAGAAATGTTCTAGCAAAGAATACCTTTCAGAAGTGTTATTTCCATAAGTTTCGACTTGGGTATATTTGTCCTGCTATGTTTGAGGAGACGTACAAATATTTTGAACAAATATTATCACTTGTCCATGAAGAGTTAGACCTACGAAGATAATGCTAACATGCTAATTGCTCAAGCATTGTTGTTTCACTACTGGACCGCTACGTGACAGTTACCATACATAGATAAATGCATTCATCTAATTTTGTGCATGAAGAAATATATAAAATTTATAAAATGGGATAATATGAAATCTTGATTCATCCATGGAGTAATATATAGGATACCATTATCTATGGTCGAGTTAAATTCTATTTGAAAATGGTCCCATGTAAGTGTTGAAAGAGATATCTTGCTTTTATAAGCAGAGAGCAGAGATACATGAAGGATAATAGTTGAACTTAATTCAAAGTTGGAGTCTATGTATAAAAATGATGGAGTGTTGTCACTTTAATAATTTAATTACTCAATTGAGTCAATTGAGTCTTTGTAAAATCCAAGTTAAAATTGGAGTTTAAAGAAAGTAGGGGGTTAAATATGTGTCTTTTAAAGGATCTCCTCCACTCATGTAATGTAAGTCAGTCTTTAGCTGACGAGATCAGTCTAGCACTGACGTAAGTCAATATTTAGTTGACAACACTTAGTTGATGATCATGCAAACTTGTAGTCAAGTCTTCCTTCATGTAATATCAAATGCAAACTCCATATATTCTCAAAGACTAGAAAAGAATAAAGAAGTACATTCAAGTTGACGAGAAACAGGGCATTGATGATGAGCGTGTTGGTAGTGATTAAAGGAATTCAAGAAAGAGACATCATATGACGAGACACACACACAAAATCTTAAAGTAAAGGATGATGGCACAAGAAACATTTAATTGATCGATCCCCTTGGTATAAAAGTTGCAGAATAGTTCTTGAGTTGTGACCTCATAGGCCAAAAAGAAGATAAATGGTAGGCCAACAAAGAAGATAAGAACAAATGTAATAAATGTATAAATGGAACATAATGAATGATTAGTTGGATCAGGTACAACCGCTCCAACCATCTCTCTATTGTACAAATACCCATGAAAACGGAACAAAGACTCGGATGTATATCCTTCCCTAAATGATCTCTTCTTTGTTGGATTGTGTGTCTTCTTGATGTTCTTCATGATGTAGTCTCTCTTCTTGAATGCTTATCGTTATTCCCTGGACTACAATAGGGTCCTATAATTTTCATCCCTTCACATTCAGGTTCAACCATTAATTCTTATTAGTGTATTCCCACTCCTATAGGAGCAACAATCATTCCATCAAGCAACAATAGTTCTTCTGTTGCAAGAAATCCCAAAACAAGATTTCAATTTGTAGTCCTTCTTCTCAAGGAACTTGTGAAAATAATAAACTACCTTTTAACACGGAGAAAACTCTTTCCAACATGATCATCTTAACATTAATATACCATTCCTATGACTGATCTCTGGCCTATCTAGGCCTAGTGTTTGAACTCTACTTTAATACCACTTTGTAAGACACCCAACCCCCTAAGTACCCTTTTTAAGGGATGGGGTATTAAAATTTCACATTTCCTCACCCATCACAAAGCCTCTTCTCAAGGGCACCATTGTCTTCTACTCGTCAAGATCTTTTTGGTGACTATCACCATGCTCAAAATCGAGCTCTGGACCAAAGGTTACGACCTTCTAAAGTTTCTTAGGTATTCATTGGCCAAACTCCACCTTGCTGCCATGTGGCATCCACTTGGATCCATGTCACCTGTGTCCATATGACATGGAAATGACATGACATCTTCCACTTGGCCCATCCATCCTTGGCCTATCGAACCCACCAAACAGATGACTTGCATTGACTCTCACTATTAGTTCAGTGATTTGTAGTGTTTCAGAGTGGTATTCATTAGGGTTACTCTGCTTGACACATCACTTTGACAGAGTTTTCTTCGATGGGTCGTCTCCATAGATCCAATGGCCCTTGGTCTCTGGAGTCAACCACCCTGCTCACGTCAGTGCCCATACTTGATCAGCAGTTAACACTTGCCTCTTTATTCTCTTGCAAGTAATTAGGTGGGGCCCACGACAAATCTACAATTTTCATTTCATCACGCCTTTCCTGTGATCAATGAACCTCGTTCATTCTCAAAGTTATTTATGTCGGAGTACTTCCTCCTTGGATTCCTGTTCCACTCTGACAGACATACTCCGAACATTTATACTCCGTCAGATTGGAAAATACTTAGATTCGCACAAACAACGACTATGATTACTTCGAAGTCTCCACTTGATCTGAGGTTATCAACCATCCCACACTCTTCCTGATCTTGACTTATTGTGGGACCCACAAAGATCTGTGGCTGAGATTTAATCTTTCACTCTCACTGATCAACGGTCCAAATATTTTCTCGGGATCCTCCCCACTAGGCTACTATGATGGATCTATCAATCCCTATTCACTTCATCTAACAGTTATATCTTCACTTGGGTTTCACCATTGGGTGATAGTGAAGGGTTCTAGGCCCTCCCATTTGGAGAAAGTTTCCTTATATCCAACAATCGAGATTTCCCAGGATCACCCTTCGACGAATCTACAATCCTCGGACCCTACCATCATCAGAACTTCATCACAAGCCCCTTTATCCAGATCTCTGAAAAACCTCCTATGACGAATGGCTGAGATATATCGGCCTGTAGATCTGACGATTGATATTTAAGGTGCCTGTCATAAGGTTATAATCTATCGGGCTCACTCTCAGTCCTTGCTACTAATAATAGGATGAAAAGTGTCATCCTCGTCATCATGACGTCACCTTCCCTCTTAGCCTCACTTAAATGAGACCCACAATGATCTACGACTGAGGCTACTTCTTGGTTGTTCACTGATCTATAGTCTAGATTGCTTCTTGGAGTACTCCTCCTTTGGAGCACAATAAATCCAATAGTACTCCGAGACTCCGATGGTACTCACAACAATAAATCCTTGAATAGCATAGACCTATTCGCTATGCCAAATCAATGGCTAAGATTAGGACTTGCCCTTGTGCTGATCTACGGTCCAGATCTCTCTCAGAGTCCTACCTCATCAGAGTTCTCTAGCAACCCCACACTCAAATATCCTGATGGCAGTACCCTCCATTCAATGGTGGAGATTTTTCACCCTCAGATCCAATGGTCGACAATTAAGGGTGGTCATCCAAAGGCATGAGTCCAACAAGGCCCATATTCGACCCCCTTTGACAAATCAGGGGCCAACACATGTTATCCTCAGGAATGTATTGGCTGCCATGCTAGCATGACATATCATGGCGACGTCACCTCTTCTCTTGTTGCACTTATACATGATAAGGAATGGAACCAAGGGCTAGAACCATGTTCCTCGCACACAACATTAACGGTCGAGAGTTCACCACTCAACCCTATGATAGATTAATGATTATCGTCGGCTCAAAACTCTCCCTGTCGGAGTCCCAACACTGTCTTGCACACCGCATTCCGACAGTTTGACCTCCTACCAGCTTATAGTCGAAATCAACGGTCCCGAGTTTCCCAGGACTGCTCTCTAATGGATCCAATGACAGTCATTCATTCTTGGAGTTCCACCCATCAGAGTCCCCAACAAACTTTCCCTGGAACACTCTGATGGATAGGTTCCCCAACCAATGATCATGATCTAATCACTGCTCCGAGTCGATGATTGTGATCCTCTCGAAGCAAGACACAAGGTTTCTTTAGGTTAACAATATGAATTTGGACTTGGTCGTTTAAGGAATTCTCTCAAGTATTTTCTAAGGTCTTACCAGCCCTTCTTGGCCTTCACCTTACTCAAAAAATTGGCTAACGTGATCATCTCTTCATCACTTGGAATGAAGACTTACGTCTCTTGCAGAATTTCCTTTTCAAGGAGAGGAATTTCATAGGGATAAGGCTCTCCAATTATGTGGAGACCTTCCTAGACTCCATGGAACTCTTTTCATTGTCCTTCCAAAGGAAATCTATATCTTGCAAGCTCCCCATTTAGAAGCTTGGATTATTCACAGGTTTACGCCCTACCATTACCCCTCCTAGCTCATAGCCAACATCACTCTAGAGCATTTTATCTATCAAAACATGATTCATATTTCTTTATGCTCAGGGGTACCATACATGTACAATTCCTTACATTATCACATTTACATCAACACAAATTATTGCAATGAAATAGCCATACAATCTCCAGGCTTAAACCTTTAAGGGATACAAACACAAGTACCAACATTTCATTCAATTCCACCATTACTTCAACACAAAGATTGTAGTGAAACAACCATTCACATGATTTACAAACATACACATCATGAATACAATTATAGGCATAATTCATTCCTTTTACTCTGCACACAGAGCATGCCAATAATTATTTGTTCATTGAAGAAGATAACCAACCAACTGACTATGGGTGTTCAACTTTCCACCCAACCATAGGCTCTGTGTGCTCAGTCACTTTGGTAGCAGACCACCCCCGTGCCAAGACGTGATACTACCAAGGAAATCTGTTCTAGGTTCTCAAGGTAATTTTTGGTAAGAGAAGACCATTCTTATTATCAGACCCCAAACCCGATCTCATATGCTCTCTCCTCCCCTCTCCCCCCGTCTGCACATGTGCCTTCTGTTGGATCATGTTGTCATTGATGCCAATGGTTTGATTGTTTGGGAGATTGTTGGATCATATGTCATTGATGTAAATGGTTTGGTTTGATTGATGTCAAGTAATTGATTGATTGATGATTGATGAAAAATGAATATGCACTGATGAGAATGAAATATGTTCAAGTGGAAACCAATTGATAAAGATGGATCATTGATATGATGCCCTTGATGAGAATGATAGATGTCCAAGTGGAAACCAATTGATAAAGATGGATCGTTGATATGATGCCCTTGATGAGAATGATAGATGTCCAAGTGGAAATCAATTGATAAAGATGGATCATTGATATAATGCATTGATGAAGATGGATCAATGAGTTGTCATTGATACATGATGCATAGTTGATATATATGATGCAGTGGTGAATTGATGCAAAGATGAATCATTATTGTCTTATCATGGTTGATAAGGTGCACAAATGGATGAACTCCAAAGTGGTCCCCTTACGGTGAAATCCCTCACGGGAAGACGCTTTACGGATTGAGTTATCCTAGGAGAACGATTGGAGGACCCATGCTTGTATGTGGAATAATGAGATGAAGATCAATGAAGTTGTTGGTGAAACTATCCTAGATGGATAGTGCTTGTCATGCCATTTCCAGTGGTATGTGGAATGTCACATAACTCCTCACGGTTTGAGAGTTA
>ML795885.1:251217-282056 GCA_009831015.1 Picea engelmannii
TACATCTTGTGTTCTTTGTGTTCATTGTGGTGATGACTTGTTGATGATATATTGCTGATATATGTTGCTGATATGTGCTCACATATAACTGGTTATAAATGACAACAATGGGTAATGAATAAATGTTGAATACTAATTGATGAGTTTTTGTGCTTTTGGGAAAAAGAGCCCCACACTCATTCACCCCCCCTCTAAATGTGGTAGGTGTGTCCAACACCTTCTTCTCTTGCACGCCCCACACCGAAAGGTTATCAACTTGTCCTATTCCTTCTTTCAGAAGGAACTCATGTGGTAAATCTGGGGTGCATAATGGGTACTTTGTTGTACCTCTGCCTGCTAGCTTTTGCTGTCCTAGCCATATTTTTCATACCTGTATTCATGGGGGTGGTTGGTTGTTCAACTGCCAACCCTTTCTCATTAACTAATTTGTCTTGAAATCAGGGCTAAGGGAAATAATATGAATATTTCCAAAATAATGTCTCAATGAGGAGGTTTTGGGTTCCCTCATTCTTTCCTCTAGTGGTATCATGGCCATTATTTTTAAGGCTTCATCCCACAGTCAACTAGTTGACATTTCAATCAAACGAAATACAATTACAATATTTATATGCCATGCTTTGGCAATCATTAACATGATTAATTACATATAATCATGGGTTTAGAAATGGGGTCTTACAATACATACCTTTAATGAGTAATATACTTGTAGAGAACCCGTTTTTCTTGTGTTGTGTATTTTTTGGAAATTTTAAATATTAATTTTATATATTTTTTAAATTATCAAAGTCAACATATACTTGGAATTACAACATCTTTTGTTCGTGCAGGCTAAAAGTGTCTTAACATATTCAAAACAATTTTATTTTATTTCAGATCGTAGGTATTGCTATCCTCTAGTGCCACATATAACTCATTTGATAAATGGTTAAGCCGAGAAAAAAGTTATAGCATAAATAAGAGAGGTATGCATTATACGATTTTGAAATATGTGAAGACAAAAATAGATTAAAAATAAAAAACAATAATAATTTAAATATATATATATATATATATATTTGAAATCTACATAGATGACTCTATCTATGTCTATAATTTCGTCAAGAACTAAATTGTTTAGCCTATAGAAAAATAACATTAAAGACAAATATATAGAGGGGTATTCACAAAAATGGAGGTTTTTATGAATTTGCAAACCGAACCACTAGGTTTGTCATCCCAAACCTAAATCCGAGCCAACAAAGTCAACATACATCTTTTCAATCTTGCCCCAAAAAATTGAATTCAAACAAGTGCGCACGCGCTCTAGCAGTGCGTACACGCTCTAGGAACGTGTGCGTTCTCCTAAAAATCATTTCCTTCCTTCTCTATCTTTGTCCTCCCTCTCCTACATCTACCCCCTACCCCTCTATTTCACTCTCACTCTCCCTCTCTACCCCCCCTATCTGTCTCCCTCTCTCTCCCTCACACTCCTATACATGGTAAGACCTGACCTAGACATGACAATATTTAGATATCACAAGGCATGGAAAGACCTAGAGCTAGACCTTACCTTGACATGCCTCAAGCTCTCACACCCACTCCCTCTCTATCCCCCTCCTCTTCCTCTCTCTCTCTCTCTCTTGCTCTTCCCCTTTGCCCCTCACTCTCCTCTCTCTTCCACCTCTATTCCACCCTTTCTCTCTCTCCTCATTGTTAGTCTCAATATCACTCTCTCTATTCCCCTTCTATGTCTCCCTCTGTATCCTCCCCTTCCTCTCATTCTCTCTCTACCCTCCTTCTATGTCTCCCTCTCTTCCTCCCTGTCTCTCACTATCCATTTCAATATCCATCTCTCTACCGCCCCTCTCTTTCTCCCTCTCGTTCCTCTCACACTCTGTCTCTACCCCTCCTCTTTGTCTTTCTCTCTTTCTGTCTCCCCCTCTCACACTCTCTCACACACTCTCTCTCTCCCCCCTTGTCCCTCTCTCTCTCCCCCCATGCCACTATCTCTCCTCTATCTCTCCTACATCTACCTCTCTCTCCTACATTTACCCCTCTCTCTACCCCCCTCTCTATTTTCCTCTCTCTCCCTCTCACACTCTCACACACTCTCTCTACTGCTTTATTGTGCCTTGCTCTCTCTCCCTCCCACACACACTTTCTACCCCCCCTACATGTCTTCCTCTCTCTCCCTCCCACACTCTAACACACTCACTCTCTATCTCCCCTCTTTGTCTTCCTCTCTCTCCCTTCCACACTCTCGCATACACACTTTCTATCCCCCCTTTATGTCTTCCTCTGTCTCCCTCCCACACTCTCACACACACATTTTCTATCCCCTCTCTATGTCTTCCTATCTCTCCGTCCCACACTTTAACACACTCACTCTCTACCTCCATCCTTTTTCTACCTCTCTCTACCTCCTCTCTTTGTCTACCTCTCTCTTCCTCCCACATTCTCGCACACACACTTTCTATCCCCCATTAAGCTATTTATATATCTCTACCCCCCCTTGCCTATATCTCCCCCTTTCCTCTCAAAATCAGTCTCACTCTCTCTCCACCCTGTCCTTGTCCATCCCCCCTCTCTTTCTTTCTCTCCCCCCCTCTCACACTCACACATTCTATCTCTCCCCCTCCCTCTCACTATCTCTCCTCCTCCCTCCCACTATCTCTCCTCTCTTTCTCTCCTACATCTACCACCTCTTTATCTCTCTCCTCTACTCTCCCCCCATTTCTCTCTTTATATATCTATACCCTCCCTTCCCTCTATCTCCCCCCTTCCTCTCACAATTAGTCTCACTCTCTCTCCACCCACTCCTCCCTCCCTCTCACTATCTCTCCACTCTCTCTCTCTCTCATACATCTACACCTCCCCACTTTCTCTCCCCCCATTCCTCTCACTCTCTCTCTACCCACTCTCTTTGTGTCCCTCTCCCTCCCTCTCACACACTCAACACTCCTTTTCCAACCCCCCTCTTTTTCTTTCTCTTCCCCCCTCTCACACTCACACATTCTCTCTGTACCCCCCTCCTCCCTCTATCTCTCCCCCTCCCTCCCACCCACTATCTCTCCTCTCTTTATCTCCTACATCTACCACCTATTTCTCTCTCTCATTGTTAGTCTCACTCTCACTATATCCCCCTCCCTCTCTCTCCTCTATTTACCCCCCATTTCTCTCTCTCTACTCCCTTTTCCCTCTATCTCCCCCCTTCCTCTCACAATCATTCTCACTCTCTCTCCACCCCTTCCTCTCTCCCTTTCTCTCTCCCCCTCCCTCACACTATCTCTCCTCTCTCTCTCTCTCATACATCTACCCTCCCCACTATATCTCCCTCCCTTCCTCTCACTCTCTCTCTCTACCCACTCTCTTTGTATCCCTCTCCCTCCCTCTCACACACACAAACACTCCTTGTCCAACCCCCATCTCTTTCTTGTTCTTCCCCCCCTCTCACACTCACACATTCTCTCTCTACCCCCTCCTCCCTTTATCTCTCCCCCTCCCTCCCATTATCTCTCCTCTCTTTCTCTCCTACATATACCACCTCTTTCTCTCTCTTGTTGTTGTTAGTCTCACTCTCACTACATCCCCCTCCCCCTCTTTCCTATACTCTCCCTCCATTTCTCTCTTTATATATCTCTAGCCCCCTTTCCCTCTATCTCCCCCCTTCCTCTCACACTTAGTCTCACTCTCTCTCTCCTTGTTATTAGTCTCACTCTCACTCTCTCTTTGCCTCTCTCTCTCTCTCTCTCTCTCTCCCCCTCCTTGCCTTCTTCTCTTTGCCCCTATTTATACCTCCCTCTCTCTATGTCTATCTAAAGGTGAGGCATGTCTCACAATGAATAAAGGATATGTGCAATAGTTAAATGTAGCCTCACATGCAAGGTGAGTGTTAAGTTTTTGTTCATCTTCCAATGGATTACTTATACAAGTACTTATATGAACATGATCATGTCCTAGACCCACCTAGCTCCATCTGAGCCTACACATAGCCTATAATCTACCTTTAACCCCATGCACACCCAAGCCCTAAGTGCAGTGTGCCTATACCTCTTGTTTTATAATGATATTTTATGGATATGACCATTCACCTACTATTTAATAATGATCTCACATGATTTAATGATGATTATGGTACGTTGATTCTACTTTTTTATTTTAATATAAGCATAATATTATAGTTGATTCGATATTCTTTATTCACAATCAATGTTTGAATCCCTCTCTATATCCTACCTCTTCGACTCTCTCTCTCTCTCTCTATCTCTCTCCTCATTTCTCTTCCCCTTTGTCCCTCCCTCCCACTATATCTACCCTCTTTGTCTTCTACATATACCACCTCTTTCTCTCTCTCCTTGTTGTTAATCTCACTCTCACTCTCTCTCTAACCCTCCCTCTTGGTCTTCCTCTCCCACCCTATCACACTCAAACAATCCATCTCTATCCCATTCTATCTTTACCTCTTTCATCTAACCACCGCTCTCTCTCTCCCTGTATCCCCCTCTCTCCCCTCTCTCCCCCACTCTCCCCACCTTGCTCTCTTTTCATTTATCTAACCCCCCTTCCCTCTTTTCCCCCGCTTCCTCTCACTTACTCACTCTCTACCCCCCTCTCTGTCTCCTTGTACCTCACTCTCTTTTTCTTCCACTCTCCCCCTCTCATGCTCTCTTTCTTCCTCTCTCTGCAGCCCCCCTCCCTACATCGCAAGGAAAGAAATGGCCTTGACCTAGACATGTAAAGACCTATACCTAAAGCTAGACATAGCAATACTTAGACATGGAAAGACCTGGAGCATGACCTAGACCTATACGATGACAATGATGTAGGTCATGACATAGACCTAGACCATGCCCTAGACCACGACATAGAGCTAGAGCTAGATTTATACGATGACCTGGAGCTTGACGTGGACCATGACCTAGACCAAGACATAGAGCTAGATATAGATTTAGATGTTGAACTAGAGCTTGACGTAGACCATGAAATATAACCCCCTAGCTCCATCAAAGCCTAGGAATAACTTATACTCAATCCTTAACCCTCTCTACACTCAAGCCCTAAGTGCACTATGCATATACCTTGTGTCCAACCCTTGCACCTACATCACCCACATCTTAGTGCTCTAACCATTGCTCTATCCTTGAAAACAATTTCAATCCTAACCCCTTAGGTCTTACTTGTCCCCATACCACTATACATATTTATTCATAAAGATTTTTGTGTATATTAAATGCTATATCTGTTGCATTAAGAGCACGCACGCGCTCCTATGACTTGACTGAGTTGTAGTTGTTGGTTGTTTATGCTCAGCAGGAGCGCGCATGCGTTCTTAGAATGTGCATGCTCTTTAGTGCTCACTCATTCTAGGAACACATGCACATTCCTTTTGGGAATTTTTTTGTGCCAAGCACACCCCACCTCATTGTTGGACGCAGGTCTATTTTGAGAAGGAAGGCTATTTTGGGCACATGGCTATTTTTGGAGAAAAAGTTCTATTTTGGGAAAGACCTAATTTTGGAGCATGTGCAATAGATGGCAAGAAAGCAACATGCAAAAAAAGAAGAAAAAACAACATGCAAGAGGAAAAGCAACGTGGCACGTAGGCAGGAAATCATAACCATGATAGGGTTAGGGTTTTTGATAAATATTGTAACGGCTATAAGCCTCTAAAATAGTATAAATAAGAACCTAGGAGGCCTAGGTTAGGGATTCAAAAAGGGTTGTTGAAGGTGTTCAATTATTATAATTGTAATAAGGTTGTAGAAGAGTTAAGTAAGCTAGATTTTGAGGGTTAGGTCACAAGTTGATGAGCCTGGTGTGATCTAGTTCGCCTCACAGAGGTTCCTAAACCTCATCATGAGTGTATGATTGAAGATGTAATGCACACAATGCCATATTTTGCAGAAGATTAAATAAAAGAGCAGAGAAGCCAAATCTTTGTGAACGTAGCCCAGAAGGGGGTGAACCATGGTAAAAATTGTGTTCTAGGTGTTGTTTCTTGAATGTTTACTTTCTGTCAATAATTAGCTTATGAATGAATGATTAACTAGATGTGTTAGTATGCATGCATGAGGCTAAAGATGAATGAATACATAAAGAAAGATAGAATACACTACCAGATCCCCACTCACTCCTAGACTGCAAGCACTTGAGCATTGCAGTCACCAATTAAAGCTAAGACTGCGTTGTGCACTCTACGTGCAACGTTGCCTTTTGGTTTACCAGGAGGGCCGATAGTTTAGATGTTTTTGTTGGAAACATGTTGAATATTCGAACCTGGGTCAACCCAAGAAGTGAAAGAAAGATATAACCAAGAAATGGTTCTGTTGCCAGCTGGAACTGCATAGGATTGAGTGGACAAGATCCGTGGAAGAAACGCGGGGAGAATGAAAGTATAGAAGGGAATGTTTATGCCATGGAATCCAATGAAGGCGGAGATTGAAAGATGGTTGAAAACAAAGGAACTTGAGTTTGTACAGAAGGATAATAGAAACCCTAAGTTAACACCGCACAAATATCTTGACAAATACGTGTTTAGCAACTTGCATGATGTATTTTTCTGTGATTTCCTGCATTTGTTGTAGGAGTGGTTATTGAGGTTAAAACAAAACCACCCTACAAATCGAATCAGACAACTAGAGTGGAATCTTGTGGATATCGTGCAGTTACAACAAGTTAATAACAAATTCACGCGTGCAATAGATTTTTTGTTAGACATTATTGTTGCAGGGTTTATCACCGAATTTGCAGTAGATACCGCAAAGTCTTACAACACAACTGAGAAGGATTTTTTGAAAGCACCCAGAGGTAGGTATACTAGATCGTTGTATACTTCAATCAAGATTTTATTGTATAAAAACAATGTGATGACCATGGAATCAGACAACTAAAATTCCCTACATGCATGGGGGAAGGGGGGAAGCATTGATAGGAGGTGGAGAAATGGAGGAGGAGATGGACAAGAGAAAGAAGAAGGAGGCCATGGACCCAATTATGATGGAAGAAGACCAGATAAAGCAGACAATGGCAGAAGCTGGAAAGACCTGCAGTGGAGCACCCTACCAATATAAGATCAATAACAAGAATAGATCCATAGCTGATAGAGAGGGCTTGGAAAGCGATGAAGAAGAGGTAGAGGATCTATGGGTTGTGGAGAAGATTGAGGAAATCATGTGTGCAACATATGAAAAGGAAAAAGGGAGGTCCAAGTTCAGGGACATAATCTAGAACTCCAATTTAGATCACCGTTAGTGTGGAACCTACAACACCATGTTCGACTAGTACACCAGAAAGAACACTAGCGTTTAGACAACTGAATTTTAGTGGAAGAAGAACAACATGAAAAGGATCCAGTCAAGGAGAACCAACTAGGGGAGCCAGTTCAGGAAGTAATAGTCAAATATCGACACCGCGCGAAGGCAGTAATTCAACACAGTTCAAAATGGAAGAACATGATCCCACGATCAGATTACCATAATTTCAGAGAGAGACACCAGAGGACCCTGAAAATCACTTATTCATTTGTGAGAAGATTTGGGAAGTAAAGCAGATCATAGACGAGGATACAAAACTCACACAGTTAGCTATCACACTAAGAGACTGCACACTGGACTGGTACATGAGCCTATATGTAAACAGTCCACCAAGAGTAATAAGGACTATTGCAGACGTGAAAAAACTACTGATAAACGAATTTTAGAAGCCCAGCTCAGAGGAATAGTATATGAATGAAATGATTGAAATCAGGAAAAAACCAGGTGAGTCTATTTGGGAGATTGATCAGAGGTTTAAACATTTGAAATGTATGTTGAAGTATGCAATGACTGACATGCAACATAGACACTTATTTGTGAACTCACTGTTACCACATTTGAAATACCCATTAAGACAACAAAAGTTCCAAACTAAGGTAGAGGCTCTGTAGGAAGCCTTACAACTGGAAGAGAACCAGTATCAAAAGACATATCCAACAATAGAGGAGTTGAAGGAGGATTTGAGGAACCTAACATTCCAACTTAACCAAAATAAGGCTAAAGAGAAAAGAGAAGATGTTCAGTGCACCCTATGCAGGATAGAAGGACACCATAAGAACAAATGTCCAACTTTCGTGCAGTATATGGCAACATGAGTATCAAACCCTTTGCCAACAAGAGGACCATGGTGCAAGATTTGTAACACACATGGGCATGATCCATATCATTTTCCAATGATGAAGAAGTATAAGATAGTACCCAAAAGTTCATACTACAATTTTTGCAAGTCAGTGGGTCATGATGATAAAGACTGTAGAACAATGGAGTTGATGAGATAAAGAACTTCAGATAATTATAGGGTGCAAGAAGAGATGATCACAGAACAAGCTGCACCTTAGTTCAACCAGGTACCACCACCATACAACAATGTGCAACAACAGTATAAAAATGTGCAACCACAATACAACAATGCGTAGCCATAGTTTAACCCCGCGCAGTATAACCAGGTACCTTAGTACAACACATCGAGAGGAGATCGAGGTGGATACAGAGGTGGAGGACAAGGTAGAAGAGGATTTGGATGAGGCATAGGTCCAGTAGCGTGTCAAAACTTCCAACAACCATGACATTATGCAAGGGAGTGTCCACTTCCACCAACGACATGTATGTACTGTCGCACAACATACCATGATACAAAATATTTTCCAACACTCTTGGGAAAGATCCATGAAAAAAGGAACCGGAACAAACATAATTTCAAGTGGATTTCTAATCCGTATTTTATGATCAGAATGAAATGAATACAGATTATTAAAAGATGCTTAACACAAAATAACAAAGATACAGTAAAACTGGTTTTCTATTCAATAAGGAAATAAGATGAAACTGTAAATTGCAGCGGAAAACAAGCTTGCTGGAATGGTGGCGGCTTATCTATGAGAAGAGATGTGACGACTGTGCTCATTCACAAGAATATGATTACAATGAGGCTCTGAAGGCCTTTTTACAATAAACAGGAATGTCAAAACCCCTAGACATCCAAAAACCTAACCCTAGGAGATGAAGCGCCAAAAGTCATGTGGGCCCTGTTTGGGTAAGTTTCTACATCAACTTCTTGGGGTCGTCACTTTTGCATACGATCTCCATTTTAGGTGCATGAATGGCCTGTGGCGAGCCCTAAAAACGTTGTTTAGGGCCTTAAAACGGCCCCGTAAGTCAGAGACCTAAAAACTAGGAAAAAAAACTGCCAAACTGGAAAACTGCCAAAATGAACCAGTAGGAATAAGTGGGAGGCCACCAACACCCATATGGATCAATCTTGCCCCCTTAGGAAGCAATGGTATCCGTTGCATTGAGTTCCCCCATCAGATGAGGAAATTTCTGCTAAATTAGGCCCCGGGTGAGCCACTTGCCTTGGTGCATGAGCTGCCCTGCTTTGACAACTCGATAAACCTGGAACCTTTCCTGTCGGGTGCCCTTGATCTATGTGTCCACAATATGATCACTGTATTCCTATTGCATGCAGTCATGATTGAGCTCTGTTGGTGTCAACTACTCTTCTATGTCTGAGGTGTCCAATAATGGTGGGAAATATGGCCGAAGGAGAGCCACGTTGAAGACTAGGTGCAGGCCAAGGAAAGGGGGAATGTTGAGAGAAAAAGCATTGTCACCCACATCCTTGGTGATGGTGTATGGACCATGCCGGAGTGGGCGAAGCTTTCGATGGGGCCCTGTAAGGTGTTATTTCTACAAGTGCAACCAAACTTTGTCACCCACCTGAAACTTATGTGACACCCGATGTTGATCATGGCGATGCTTGTACTTGGCATTGGACTTTTGTAAAATATCCTGAACCTATTGGCGGATGTGATGGATCCTCTCAATGAACTGGGTGGCTTTGTCAACTTCTGGTGGAGTAGGAGATGAGTCGTTCGAGGTATTTGCCAAGGGCAATGCAACATCCATGGGACCCAATGATTGGAATCCCAACCCCACCTGAAAGGGGTTGTGGCCAGTTGAGTTATGCAGGGATCAGTTGTAGCTATGATGGACATAGGGAAGACTCTCATCCCATGTGCGGGGGTTCTTGGAATTTCACATGTGCAGGATATGTACTATCATCTGATTGACAAACTTAGTTTGGCCATCTGTTTGGGGGTGGAAAGAAATGGATTTGGTGAGCTTGGTATCCAACAATGACCAGAGGATCGACCAGAATGTGCTGAGAAACCGACTATCTTGATCTGAGCAAATGGTTTGTGGGATCCCAAAGTGTACCTAGACACGTTCAAAGAAGAGCTTAGCAGTGGCCTCTGCAGTGATGTTCTTCTTGCAGGCAACCAAAATCTCCATCTTGGAAAAGCGATCAACAAACACAAAAACATAGTCATTGGCCCTCTCGGTGGATGGGATGCTTGACATGTAGTCCATGGATATGGATTCCCATGGCTTGTCAGGAGTAGGAAGAGGGGTGTATAGGCCCTGTTTATTAGTGGTCGGTTTGGAAATAGCGCAGGCGATGCAGGACCTAATATACTTGCCGACATGCTATCAAAATTTCATCCAGTAGAAATATTTTTGCAGCACTTCCACTGTCTTTTTGATGCCAAAGTGTCCTGCCACCCAACTGCAGTGAGCTTCCCAAATCATCTTCGCATGCTCGCTTGATGGAACACAGAGATGGCCCAGATGACACAACAACTCATCCTGAAGATGGAAATTAGTGACCACTGAGTTTTCTCCCAACATTTGGTAGGTGGTGGAGAATTCAGGGTGTGTCTCATAGAGGTGGAGCCATCTAGAGGTCTCATGGCCACAAGAGTCTAGCACCGTGGTGAGTTCCGTGACTCAAGGTCAGCTGAGGCAATCAACAACTCAGTTGGTACTTCCTGTTTTATACTTGATGTTGAGGTGAAACTGATGTAAGTGTGTGGACCACTTTTGATGGTAGTCATTCTACAATTTGCCTTAGGTTTGCATGAACTATAGTGGCTTGTGATCAATGTGGATGACTATCTCCTTCTGCAGGATGTAATGTCTCCACTGGTGGCAAGCTTGCACAATAGAGTACATTTCTTTGTTGTAAGTAGGGTACTTACGGACAACATCTGATGGTGTCTCACTATGATATGCCACAAGGTGGCCGTGTTGAGTGAGAACGACGCCCATAGCATAGTCTGAAGCATCTGTCTCGATCTCAAAGGTATGTTGCAGGTCCGGTAATGAAAGTACTGGGGATGAGCACAAACACCGCTTCAAGTCATCGAAGGCTTGTTGTTGGGACAGGCCCCACACAAAGTTTTCCTTACAGCCACCCCTGGTTACTTGGCTAAGGGCCCATGCGATATGAGAGAATCCCAACATGAACCTGCGATAGAAATTTGCGAGGCCCAAGAAGCTCTGAAGCTCAGTGAGTGTGGTTGGGGGTGGCCAGTCACATATGACCTGGATATTGGCTAGATCCACATGCACACCATTGTAACATCCTGGTTCTAACCCTTATAAACTATAATGTATTATGGAAATATGACTTAGGCTGGTGAGCCGGTAAAGTTGAAAAGGGGCCAAAGTGCCTAGGAAATGTAACACTTCCCATACATTAATAAAATACACCGTCGGCTGCAAGACCGACAAGGACAAAAGAGATAGGGGGCTATGATTCCACGAGAGAGGGGGCTTGAGGGGCTAATTCTTGTTATTATTATTTTATTTACCCATAATCGATTTTATGGAGAAGAGGAGGTTACATGAGCTTCTTGGGAGGGAGGCCATGTGGCTCTTGTCTTCATGTAATTATTTAAACATCCCTTGGGGGATGTTTTGGGGTCGTTCTTCCCTTGGTTCATCATCTCCTCACTGGTTCACTTGTTCTTATTCTTTCTTTGCTACACCTTTTACACTCTTCATTTTTGGGAGTCTCACTCTTGCTGCATTTGTATGCTCTTGGCTTGAGCATGGATATGAATGGCTGCATGAGAGTGGCTTGGGGTGAATTTAGGGGATCGTTCTACCCCTGGTTCGTCTTCTTCCCCTTGATCTCTTGTTCTTCTTCCTATTCACTCACTACTGCTAGTTCGTGTGCTCTTCGACTGAGCATGGAAACGAATGGCAGGAAGAGGAGATCCATCGTTGAATGGCTATAATGATTTACTGATCACTCTAGGAGGGAATGGATGCTTGTGTGAATGAACTTGATGGCAGTTCGGATGGAACTGTCCACAGCTACGAGTCCTTGGAATTTCTAGTAGGGATATTTCCTGACCAGTAGCACTGGAGCCTTGGAGAGAAATGGAACAACCTCAGGGACTGCATGGAGGAGAAAGGTGTTCATTTATTGGGGTTGTGCAGGCTGAGGGGGAAAGAGAGATGGAAATTAGGATTGTTGTGAGGTTGGAAAACCTGAGAGATACTTAGCCAACTACTGTGTATTTCGACTTGGCCTAGGACCCATCCTTGTGGATCATAGCCCTGGCTCGGGGAGGACCTATTATTGAGAGTAAATGAACAACAACGTCTATGGTTGGGAGGAACATCCTTGGTCTGCAACCAGTTGGTGAATGTTTACTTGCAAAGATAATTGCTCTCCATGTTTTCTGTTTAATGTATTCTGCTGTGTATTTAATTATCTCTGAGATATGTATTCTAATGTGCCTGTCTGCTGGTTATTTGTTGTGCATGGCACATTGTTTATCTCGTTTATGTTGTGACATGGATCTTGTCTTATGCATGTGGTGTGCATGCTTCTAACATTGTTGAGAAGTCCTTTGTTTTCGAATTAGAGATCAGAGAACCGAGTCTTGGGACTGCAACATGCCTATTTTGTGGGTGGTTGGGTGTGTTGCATCATGTTTAAGGTAATGTAGCCTGGCCCGTGGGTGGTCGAGTATGTTACAAAATGGTATCAGAGCTTCTAGTTGAAACACTGGGCCATTATGGGACGGGTTTGTTGGTCAGAGACTCGTGGTTGAGATCGATTTATGACCTTGAAGTCAAAAATTTCAGGAGGAATGGCGTTGTAGAATCTACGCAGGAGTTAGAACGTCTGAGACCCGTTGTAAGGGGTTCAAAGGGTCATGACCGTACCCCTTCGAATTCAGGAGAGATTGCCACTGTGTGATCAGGAGAGATCCAAGATCGTTGGATCGGAGGATAGGTGAACAAGGGTCGTCCGATGAAAAGGAAGAAAGGGCTAAGGCCACAACCGTCAGATCCCATTAGAGAGTGAGATCAACGGACATGAGGCATTGCAAGGAACCAAGTTTCACGGGAGATAATTTCCCAAGGTGGTCCTGCAATCCAAACCACAGTTTCACCAAGGGGTTACGTGTTAGTGTCAGGAGAATTGCGGGGTGAAAAGCGGGTTACTCCAAACCGTCGATGCGTGCCCCCACAAATTGAAAGACAATAAGTGATGTGACATGTTAGGGCTAGAACATCGTCTAAACTCCGTATAGATGAAGTAGTTTGGGGCCGTCCATCGTCAAGGAGAGACAAGTGGCATGAGATCCACATCTCCGGAAGTTTGTGGACAAGGAGGAGGTGAAATAGCCGAAGTAGATCCTGACCGTTGATCACCAAGAGGTAAGTGTCAGTAGATCAGTAACTTTGGAGAAATATGTTCAAGAGTTTTTCAGTTGATTTTTGAGACTCCTGAAGCCTGGAGAGCCGAAGTAAATATCGATCGTCTGATCATCCGAAATAGATCTCAGTTGCCAGATCGTCTGAAGTAAATCTCAAGCGTCAGATCGACTGAGGTGAATCTGGGCTGTCTGGTCCAGAAGAGACGTGGCGCAGATCCATGGACTTTGGGTGGAGGCCCGAAGTAAGCCTCAACCATCGATCCATAGGAGGACATACGTCAATCGATCGTGTGCTCTGGTTGAAAGCACTCCGGGAAAGAGCGAGCAAGGAGAAGTTGAGAATTGATATTTTCGAAGCTCGGAGAGCCGAAGTGAATCTCAACCATCCGATCTAGGAGGAAAAATGACAGAAATCCGCGCACTTCAGGGGGGAGTGAAGGTTGAAAGTTGATATTTCCGAAATCCGAAGATCCAAAGAAATCGTAGCCGTCGATCCGTGGGAAACACGCGTCAGTATATCATGAGCTTCAGATAAAAACATTTCGAAAAAAGTTGAGGTTTGAGTCTTCCGAAGTCCGAAGGCCTGAAGGAATGGTAGTCGTTGATCCTTATAGTGGTAACTTCTGAAGTCCTGAAGTCTGGGGTTAATATGGGCCGTCCAATAAGGGAGACACATGGCGACAGATTGGCCAGTTCGGGAATTCAAAGTTTGTAAGAATTGGAAGTGTGCTGGTATGGAAACTCCTGAAGTCCCGAAGCTTGAAGAGCCGAAGTGATGGGGCACGATGACGTCACCTAGAGGTGATGTGGATCAAGGAATTTCTGAAGTGACGTGGCTTGTGGATGTCACCTGGGATGATGTGGACACATGGGATGTATGCCACATGTCAGTAAGTTTTGAGCATATGGAGTATTGAAATGTCAGTTAGAATGTGACACGTGCCACCCGTTGAATTGGGCCACGTGTTCGATTCTAGTATTTCTCCACGTGGCAACAGATCGTGCAATCCGGAGACTGGGTAGTCCAGTGGGGAAATATGTGACAGGTTGCGTTGGGTAAAAAACTCCCAAAGGTCGGAGTACATATCAACCGTTGACTCGAGAAGACACACATCGTAGGATCGTAGACTTCAGGTGAAAGCACTCAGGGAGAAAGTGAAGGCGTAGAGTTTGAAACTCCCAAAGCCCAAAGAGATGAAGCGATTCATAGCTGTTGATCTGTGGGAGGACACGCGTTGACAGATCTTGAACTCAGGGTAAAAGCGTTCCAGGAGGAAGCAAGCGGAAAAAGTTGAAACTTATGAAGCACGGAGTTCCGAAGTGGTTCTCGATCGTTGATCATGAATGAGGACGAGGACCATTGATCAGGTCCTGGTTGAAGGTTCCGAAGTTCCGAAGTTCCGAAGTCCTGAAGCTTTGGATAAGCACGTTTTCAGCTAAGCACAGGGTCATGACCGTGGTCACATGCAGTTGAGAGATGAGGGAAGAAGGGCTAATGGAAAAATTGGTTGTTTCGAGACAGAAAATCACCAGGAAGGATTTATCTGCGGTTTCTAGCCGTGGTCACGTGGAACTTGGTTTGAAGGAAGCGCCTTTGTAGTTTTCGGTTTTCTATATCAGCTGAGGGGGCTGAAAGTGGTTTTTTAGGGAGCCCTAACTTTCAACTCCGATATCCATTTGGGGCAAGATTTCAATCGTTGGAAAGATGATTCAGAGGAGAATGACTTGGAATCATTCTATTTTTGGATATCTATTACAATTGATAAAATTTTCTTCATAAATTAAACAGAACAAGGTACCTATAAATGTAATTGACAATTTTTGTATGATATGTATAATTCTAACCAGATGATTACTTGCAGGTTTGGTAGGATTAGATGCATAACTAGATCAATTCAAGAATAGGATTAGATGTTAGGGTCATGGAGGCATGAATTTTCTTACAAAAGTTGGATGAGGTACTACAAAAGAAAGAATCATCACATGGGACATGAAGATAGTAGGTGATAATGTCATTAATGGGCATAGAAAGGAAAAGTAAGGCTCCATAGCCTTGAAGGTATAGATGTGTAGACAGTTGCAAGCTTGATGTGGAAGGAAACAAATAAATTAAGAGATGGTGTGTGAATAATCTCTATGTGCCAAGCATAGGAGTTCCAGGGAAGGATTTGCTAGATATGACTTATCTATTGTCTAAAAGCTTAAATTAGAGTTCACAGTGGAAGCAAGATGCCAAGGCAGAGGAATTGGAAAGCTCTCTCACTTCAAAAGTGGCATTGAATGAAAATGGATTTCCGTTGGAGAATGGTACTAAGTGGGAAAGAATGGCCAGGTGGAACGTGGATGGAAAAGTGTTTAGACCCAGGGAACCATAGTGCAGGTGAGAAGAATGGGAGCATGCAAGGAATCAAGAATCTAAAGGAATTCAAGGACAACCAACTACAATAGAAATAGATAAATAAATAAGTGAATTGAAACAGAAATGCACTAGAGTGCATGAAGGATACAATGAAGTTAAATTGCATATGCATTAGTAGGTATACTGACAGTAAATGCTTGGTGCATATAGATGTGTAATTTTTCATATGTAAATGCTTGGATATCCATATAACATGTTGGTGAACTTAGAATAGTCTGTTATTATGAAATAATGTTTGAGTATGACTAAGGATGGATTATGTATTCATGGAAAATGATATAGCAGGGTTAAATATGTGGATGTTGTTGTTGCTTATAAATTCCATCGAAGTGAAGACCCATGAGGATGGCAGGAATGGTGATCAAAATGATGAAGGGAGAAGTCTTTGAGCTTATACAAATATCAGTTGGTCAGACAACAACAAGTAGGTTGGTAACAACCGGGTAGGTATGCATTTAGTTTCCGTTGATGCATACATGTTGAAGGGGATCGAGGTAAGGATTCCATCAGTTAATTTTTCAGTATTTAAATTGATATGTAATGGCCAAAGGCCCATAGTGTGTAAGTGTTGTTGATGCTAGAATGCACTTAGATAAAATGTCAGCTGCATATTATGTTATGATTGGTTATGGGATCATAACCAGGTAAGTAAGGAGACATACTCCTTATATAACAATGAATATCCATAGATCTAGTCATGTGTGAGACCATAATAAGGTTGGATATGGAAGGGCTATAGCGCTATGTGAGTGCTCAATGGTATCTACTGTATATCTGATGTTTGGATTGCAACCTCTTTTCCAACACTAAAGAGAACTTAAGGATTATATTCTTGGTGTTGTGTTTGGGTGGAAAAGGAAGGTAACCAAATAGTTAGGAAAGCAGTAGGAAGTGTGTGGATGATGTGTTGAATCGTTGGCCATAACTTCCAACTCATCATGATGGAATACATGACATAGTTATGTGGTATTATGTAGTCGATGCATGGATGCATTGTGTAGATGTGACCACAGGTATTGGCACATTGATTGTTATCTTATTAACTGTTGCATTATGAAAAGTCTGTGTGACTGATAATACATGTGTATGTAATGATGAGTTCATTCCAATTGATAGTTGGATTGATAGAAGTAATTGAATTATAGTTGTAAACAATTCTGAGAGCACTTTCTGATTTTGTTTTCAATCATTACCATGAAAATATATATCTTGTACATGAGATATTGACAATTTGTTTGGCTGAGGAATGTTGAAATTGCAGGAGGAAAGGGGTCTGGGATATGGCAGTGTTGTAAGCCCATAAAGAAGACCAATTCCTATTGCTGCAAGAGTCAAATTGCTATGAGCAGAAGCTCATGTCTAGAAGTTTTATTTTTCCTATATAAAACAGTTTTGGGAATTATGATTTGATAATTACTGAAAAATTGTTTTAGATGAATGTAAATCAAGGAAATTGCAGGTAGGATGGTATTGGATATGGCAGGGATGCAAGCCCATAAGGAAGACTGATATATACATCTACAGAGCCAAACATTATGAGCAAAAATCTCATGCTTGGAAAATTTTGTTTTCCTGTCTAAAACAGATTTGACATTTATGTTGAAACGGTTATAATGATATCTCGTGATGACTGTATGTGTATAATGCAGATGAGATGTTGGATATGCAAGATGGAAAGCATGGAAAAGGCTACTTATGAGCCATGAGAACCTCGTGGTAAGCCATGATCGCCTAGAATATGTTGTTGAGGTAACACAATGCCAGAGGGATTCCTCGGTAGAGCAAGTCTGAGGGACACCTCGACTGTAAGGCTAGATAAAGTCTCCAGAATTATTCCTATGCGAGAAAACCTTGGCAAGGCAAGATGGATCACCCGAGGAACTGTATAGCAGAGAAGGGAATGCCCGAGCCTGGGCCTAGAGTGTGAGTGACCGCAAGGAAGAGGAGACCTTGATAGTTCTTGTAAATTATTGATTGGGATCATGCACACGATGGGCAATTCTTCCGGTGCGAGAAAACCTTGGCAAGGCAAGATGGAACACCCGAGGGACTGTATAGCAGAGAAGGGGATGCCTAAGCCTGGGTTTGGAGGGTGAGTGATTGGAAGGAAGAGGAGACCTTGATAGTTCTTGTAAACTATCGATTGGGATCATGCACATAATGGGTACGTCAAGGAAAACAGTGAGCCAAGTTAACGAGACAACCATATGGATGCAGATCCATGAACCGCACAGATAAGTATTGTATTGGATTATGAAAATTTACTCTTACAATATGAGAAAGAATGATAATTTTATGCACAAATTTTGAACTGACATGCTTGCTAATTTGAAATATTGTAGGAAAACGAAGAATGTTGAAGATTTAGAAAAGTACCAGACTATGAGAGAAAAGAAGGTGACGTTGGAGCAACTGAATGAAAAAGGCATAGAATGAATAAAGTCCAATGGACTTGTTGCAACAGGAATTCTGGAAGCCACAACTCTGAAACTTCCTGGTTGAGTGCACTGAAACCCAGGAGAGAAGTGGAACAACATGAGGAACTACATGGCAGAGAAAGGGGTTCATTTCTTTGGGTTGTGCAGGGCTGAGAGGGAAGGAGAGCTTGTTGGTTGGAACTGCTGCCAGAAATATAAATTTTGAAGATCATTATACATGTTTTGGGTCAGAATGCCTATGTATACATGTTTAATTTTAGGCCAGAGTGCCTATGTATATAAGATTGGGTTGGATTTCCCGTGTGAATTAAGGCCAGAGGGCCTGGATTTGTAATATTAACAACATTGGAATATTGTTGTGCACTGAGGATAGTGCCAAAATAAGGGGAGGGGGATGTAACATGTCGGTTCTAAACCTTATAAACTATAATGTATTATGTAAATATGACTTAGGTTGGTGAGTCGGTAAAGTTGAAAAGGGGCCAGAGTGCTTAGGAAATGTAACACTTCCTATACATTAATAAAATACACCACTGGCTGCAAGACCGACAAGGACAAAAGAGATAGGGGGCTATGATTCCATGAGAGAGGGGGCTTGAGGGGATAATTCTTGTTATTATTATTTTATTTACCCATAATTGATTTTATGGAGAAGAGGGGGTTACATGAGCTTCTTGGGAGGGAGGCCATGTGGCTCTTGTCTTCATGTAATTATTTAAACATCCCTTGGTGGCTATTTTGGGGTCATTCTTCCCTTGGTTCATCCTCTCCTCACTGGTTCACTTGTTCTTATTCTTTCTTTACTACACCTTTTCCACTCTTCATTTTTGGGAGTCTCACTCTTGCTATATTCGTATGCTCTTGGCCTGAGCATGGATATGAATGGCTACGTGAGGGTGGCTTGGGGTGAAGTTAGGGGATCGTTCTACCCCTGGTTTGTCTTCTTCCCCTTGATATCTTGTTCTTCTTCCTCTTCACTCACTACTACTAGTTCGTGTTCTCTTAGGCTGAGCATGGAAACAAATGGAAGGAAGAGGAGAGTCATCATTGAATGGATGTAATGATTTACTGATCATTCCAGGAAGGAATGGATGCCTGTGTGCATGAACTTGATGGCAGTTTGGATGGAATTGTCCACAACTGAGAGTCCTTGGAATTTCCAGTAGGAAGATTTCTTGACCAATAGCACTGGAGCCATGGAGAGAAATGGAACATCCTCAGGGACTATATGGTAGAGAAAGGTGTTCATTTCTTGGGGTTGTACAGGATGAGGGGGAAAGAGAGATGGACATTAGGATTGCTGTGAGGTTGGGAAACCTAAGAGCTACTTAGCCAACTACTGTGTATTTAGACTTGGCCTAGGACATGTCCTTATGGATTCATAGCCCTGGATTGGGGGTGACCTGCTGTTGAGAGTAAATTAACAACAACAAGTATGGTTGGGAGGAACGTCCTTGGTCTGCAACCAGTTGGTGAACGTCTACTTGCAAAGATAAGTGCTCTCTATGTTTTGTGTTTAATGTATTCCATTGTGTATTTAATTATCTCTAAGATATGTATTCTAATGTGTCTGTCTACTGGTTATTTGTTGTGCATGGCACGTTGTTTATCTATTTTATGCTGTGACATGGATCTTGTCTTATGCATGTGATGTGCATGCTTCTAACATTGTTGAGAAGTCCTTTGTTTTCGAATTAGAGATCAAAGAACTGAGTCTTGGCAATGCAGCATGCCTAGCCTACGGGTGGTTGGGTGTGTTGCAGCCTGTTTAAGGTAATGTAGCCCGACTTGTGGGTGGTCGGGTATGTTACAACCATGCTAATCAACGATGTAGCCTAAGTAATGGACCATGTCCATGCCAAATGAGCATTTTTCCAAGTTTACATATAGTTTGTGATGCCGCAGGCTATGCAAAACTTGTTGAATATGCTGCAAGTGTTCCACCCAAGTCTTTCTGTAGATGAGGATGTCGTCCAGATACACCACTAAAAAAGTGCCGGTGAAAGGTCGCAGGATATCATCCATCATCTTCATAAAAATTGTTGGAGCATTTGTCAAACCAAAGGGCATGACCAACCATTCAAAAATACCTTCTTTTGAATTGAAGGCGGTCTTCCATACATCTATATGTTCTACTGGGACCTGGTGGTATCTAGACTTCAGATCAATATTACTGAAGTATTTGGCCCCCGTGAGTTGATCAAGGAGGTCATCGATTCGGGGAATCGGGTACGGGTTCCAGATTGTGATTTTATTCTTGGCCCAGTAATCAATGCAGAGTCACCAAGTCCCATATTTCTTCTGCACTAGTACGATTGGGCTACCACAAGGCAATGAGATGGGATAGATGTGCCCCTTGTGGAGCAGTTCTTGGATCTACCTCTTGATCTCCTCATTTTCTAACAGAGAGAGACGGTAGACTGACCCATTGGGGAGCGGTGTGCCTGGGGTCAGATCGATGGGATGCTTGATCTGGCAGTGCAGAGGTACCCCGATAGGAGAGGAGAATATATCTGAGTATTCTTCCATGACCTTATCCACTTTCTTCTATTGTGTGGAGAGATCATTCGCGAAGGCCTTGGATGTGGTTGTGGTCTTTCGCTTACTCTAAGAGCGAATCACGAAGAAGACAAATTTCCCGGTCTTAGAGATGACCTTCCTGCATTGCTTGGCATAGATCAAGGAAATAGCACTAGGAAGGACTGCCTCGGGTATCTTGTATAATTTCTTATTCAATGTAATAATAACACTATGAGTCCTAGACTCATATACAACATGTCGTTTCCATAAATAAGGTTGGCCGAAAATAAAATTACAAACTTCGAGAGGAGCAACATCACACAATACCTCGTCTTTGAAGGGCTTGATGTCGTACGACAGTCGACATTGTTGACTGACGCAGAGATCGCTTCCTTGGAAGAGCCATGCAATGGTGTAGGGCTGCGGGTGCGACGTTGTTGGCAGGTCCAACCGCTTGATGACCTCTTCTGAGATAAGTTTCTTCTGGCTACCACTATCAACGATGAAGTGCAGCAGGGTTCCTTTTACCCACATCTGTGAATGGAAAAGGCGCTCGCCTTCTTCTGGCTCGTCTGGTTCACCAGGCTGGATCTTAGTGGTAGAAACAATGGAACTAGGTTCCGCATCAATGATACATCTTCCCCTTTCTAGTTCTGACTCAGAGTCAGAACCCGCATCTGATTCATAGGCTTTCACTTCGGCCACCAACGAAAATCAACAGTGTTATGCCAAGGGCTCTTATGGAATTCACACCACTTCCTGGTATCCTTCTTTATCTTTCCAGTGTCCTTTGCTTGCGGCTTGGACTGGTTGTCCTGATACAGTCCATCTTTGCTCTATCCTTTTTTCTGTAGGTTAGGGCCGCCCTTTCCTGGTTTTTGCTGTGAGGGGTTCCCATGCCCAAATTGTCACGTCTTTTGTTTGAGCCTTTGCTTGATTTTGACGGCATATCGATAGGCCACACCCAAGGACGAGATGTCCATAAATTACATTTCGGTATGGATGTATCTATTCAGATCACCATGATACTTGAGCACCAGATGTCACTCTGAATCTTTGATACCCAGCTTGGTGCACAGGGTATGGAAGATATTTGTGAAATCTAGCACTGCTTGGTCTCTTTCTTGCTGCAATGTGGTCCATTTGGTATACAAGTCATCATAAATTTCGACAGGGTAGTATTGTTCCTTAATAACATCCTTGAAGGATTCCCAGGTGGTCGCGACTGTAAATAATGAGGGTTCCTCTGTTTCCTTTTGCTCATAGAAAGTTTCCCACCAATCTTTGACATGGGGAACGACTTTGAGGATCACAAAAGTAATTTTTTCTCTATTTGAAAAGTTATTGATATACAAATACCCTTCTAGTAGATTCAACCACTTGTCTACAACATATGCGTCTATTTGACCTTCAAATATAGGAATATCAAAGTTGATTTGTACCTTGAAGTGTGCGGCGCCTCTGCTCAAGGAAGATGCGTCACCTGTTGGTAGTCGCTGAAGGATTTGCATGAAACTATCCATCATCGTGTTCCTCTGTTGTGTGAGGGATTCTTCAAGAAACATTTTGAAAGGATTTCCTGTCTCGTCATATTTATTTTCTCCTTCCATGAGAGGTCGTTTGGGCGTGTGAGAGATTTTTTCCTCAAGAGAAACAAGCTCGAGACCCAATTCTTTGTACCTTGACCTCGTTGGGGACATGCATTAAGATGACCAGGAGCAGACCGCTCTGATACCACTGATCCGGATTTTATGAGAAGAATGAAATGAATACAGATTATTAAAATATGCTTAATACAAAATAACAGAGATACAGTAAAACTGGTTTTCTATTCAATAAGGAAATAAGTTGAGACTGTAAAATGTAGCGGAAAACAAGCTTGCTGGAATGGTGGTGGCTTATCTCTGAGAAGAGATGTGATGACTGCGCTCATTCTCAAGAAGATGATTACAATGAGGCTGTGGCATCCCCAAAAATAAAATATTTTATATTTTGAAATTTAAAAATTTGTTGGAAATTTATTCCGTTTTTAGTAAATTCAAATTTGGAATTTTTTTTTCCATTTATGGCAATTTCGAATTTCGAATTTGATAATTGTAATTAATTATTATGACTTTTGGGCAGAGACCTGTTTTGACTCAACTAACTATTTGACTATGACACTTGTATGAAAACAAAATATTTTATATTGATTGCAGGAGGACAAATGGAACAACCATGTCAAATTTAGCTAACCATGACTCCATGAGTGGGGAACATATTGGAACTACCCCTAGGATGATTTTTACAAGTGGAAAATCAGTGATTTGGCCATTGGCAGCCCCTGAAAATCAGGGATTTAGAAAACTGTGAAAATTCCCAAGGGAGGGAAAAAGACCTAGGCAAATTGATAAATAAGCATACGTGAGGAGGCAGGACACTGCCAAGTATGCTGAGAAAAGAGACTGATTTGTTTTCCTTGCTGTTATGAACACTAAATGAGTGTGAGGCAAGAAGGATCTACCAGAATTGAAGGACATTGCTGAAGAGGAGTTTCCAAGTTCGCCCTCATGGGTTCATGGTCAGGCTAGGGGGTGAATTGGGCAAGTAGTTTTGGCTACCTTATTCTACGATTGGGAGGAACGTGGTTGTTCCCTTTGTCTTCCCACGAGTTTGGTTCAAATATGTTAAATTCCTCCTCCTTTGTTTTGAATAACTTTAGATATCTGATATTATGCATCTGTTGGTGTTAAGTTGAATAATTTCCATGGATGATATATGTTCAACTGTCTGAAGTTACAGTCAAAATTGAAAAGTATTCTTGGTAGAACTGCCTACGCACACCTGAACTTGAAAGAATAGATGAATAATTAGGAATTGAACAGTCTGTATATTCGTTACATAACAACTCGTATATATATGATTACAAATAATTATATGCTATAGGTACGATTGTATTAATATGGGTTCTGTATGTTATATATTGGATAGTCATCTATTCTATTAAAGAGATATGCTTATATTAATACTATAAGGGTGAACCATTGTCATTACAGTCCCATGTATGAGTGTCAGATTTATAAACAACAACTATTGTCTGTAATAGAAATAGAATTAACTCTGGGCAGTGAACGAAATTACAAATTACTGTGTCTTAGTCGAGCCTAGGATAGATCTATTTTCTACCAAAAATAATCAAATTCATCTCGCAACTTTTGAAACATTAAGTTCTAGTAATACCTCTACCAGTTATGAGATCATCGTGAGTTGTATGAATTTTTAAAATGTTTATTCCTATAACAGACTTTCAAACCTGTGCAAACATTTATAGAAAACTAGACAAATATCAGAGGTTTTATATTCCTTGTTAACTATACAGATTGAAAGACAGAAAACTATTTAGGGTTTACGAAGTACCAAATACCCTTACGACTACGGTCAGGGATACGTATGCAAGTGTTCATTCAATAAATATTATAATGAATGGCATAGAATTAGTAGCATATATTTATGAAAGGAATATGCTAGAATCAAAACACAGTACCATAGGCCGCATTACAATGATAAAATTCAGGTTTTCTTAATACATAAGGTGTAGATTCAAGCTACGCCGATTTGACAAGAAAACAAAGAAAATGATTAATTCAGACTTTCTCTCATTCGTAAATAGGGATTTTAGTTACAGAAAATTGGAGTACACTCAGATTATAACATAGAATAAAGATCAGTCTAAACTACTATAGACCCAGGATGAAATATCACAAGAGAAAACATAAGAGTTTTATTATCAACACTCGTATAGTTATACCAAAGATCTAAGATGCCAAACGAAATGAAATAAGGATACAAGAGATTGAACTAAAATACCATTCTTAAATTCTTTTCATTTCATAAATGTCGAGAAAACAATCCATTACAGGAAATGAATCTAACATAATCTTCCTTCGAATAATTCTTAATACAAACTATAGTAAGAAATAGATTTGATCTTGAGTAATCATACAAAAGGTTAAAACTGATTCTCAGAATTCGACTGTGAGAAGGAATAGCGAAGTTAAAAGCTAACACACAGCGAACCATTTATAGAAATGGTTCCATAGTTGAATTCTTCTATCTTCAACCGTCTAAGCCTATCTGACAAGAACAAAATGGAACCCGAGTACCTATTGAAGGGGTGAGATCCTTGTACACTTATCCTCGTGTAGTCGAAACCCCTGCACAAGAAATGCGAAGAATACCCCTTAGATTTTTGAATAACAGGAAATACAAATAAAATAAACGAAAGAAAATGAGTAACCTTAAGAAAGGGAGTTTGCCAAAGTGATACTTAACTTAAGTGGAGGGAGATGACACCCTTCGCCGTCGCCAGGAGCCATAAAATTCTCCAGACCTGGAAGAGGAGAGGAGCCTTAGTCTCCCTGATGGGTACCCCTCACAAAACCAAAAGGGGCCCATCATTAGCGTAAGAATCAACGAATGACCGAAACATTATTTGAATAAAAGAGCCATTACACGAATATTGCAAACTGAACAATGTGCATAATAAAATTAAAATTCCAGAACCGTATTACTGTAATTTAAAGAAAACAACAGAACAAGACCAATGTTCTATCTAACACTCTGCAAATAAATTAAAATAAACACAGAGTCAATACGATGTTGAAACCCCAAATGCGCATGCCCTTTTAAGATGCTCGGAAAGAGCAAGGGGCCACGCAAAACATAACCCAAATGTCTTTAAACATAGTCTTTGAGTTGTCGAGGAGTATTGGGGAAACAAGGATCGATGAACCCTCTTTTCTCTTCACAGTCCGGACAAAAATAACTACCAGAGAGGTTCCAGTTTTATAAAATAATTTGGTTTGACATACAGATGTATCTAAGGCCCTAACACAGTCAAACATACGATTTCTTTCTGACGAAATATAATCCTGGACTGGTAACGAAGGAACGACGAATGCAAGAGGGGAGAAAGAAGGACCTATGGGTAAGAGACAGGATAATATCGAAATAGAAGCCGAGAAAGACATAAAAAACCTACAATAAACCAAAGTAATTATTTCGTTAGGATAAACACTTACCAGATAGGAAATATGAGAGACGTTCCAAGTTGCCATGCCCGTGTACAGTAAAGTCGAGAAATAGAAGTAAGATGCAGTAGTAAAAAAAACTCAGAGCTGACTTTGCACCAAGAGAGAAATGAGTCATGGTGGTTAACCAAATACAGAAACCCCGAGCCTATTGAATGTGATGGGAATGCCGAGGAGATGGACCATGTGACAACAGTGATGTGGAGTGTCTAGGTTGGGTGAAGGTACAGGATGAATCTCGTTACCTCCACTACCATTAATGGCTGAACAAATATTTAAATTCGGCTGTCATTACATCTAGTCACATTTAATATATTGTAGAGTACAAGTAAAGATCTCCTCACAAACAATTTTGACTAGTTCAGTTAATGGCGGTGGTTAGAGTCAGTTAAGTTGGGAAAGTGTTCAATCAACTGCCACTTCAGAGTCCGCTTCCAACTAATAGTTATTAGGTTATGAGTCTCAGTTAACATCTTTAATTCCAAGTAACCCTCCAGTTTGGGGTCACTTTTATCAATAGTAAAACCAATAGGTTTAACACTCAAACAATTATTTCGACCCCTTCTTTGTATCTCTATAGTTTTCGGGGTCTTGAAGTTTAGGCTTGTACGCATTATGAACGTGGATTTTAATCAATGGGATGGAAACCTAAGTATTAGGCTTATGTCTAATTCACATTACCACAAAGTATTAAATTGTAACCATTTACTAGAATGAATATAACTTAAATGAGTATGGAAGAGTAACACTAGACCGTGGAAAGAGACACTGAATGCACAGGGTATCGCAGTTTTAAATGTTAAGGTTTTAAATCTATCATATAGCCTTAGAGAGTAATTCTCTTAAATAAAAAAATATGTTTTTTTTATGACGAAATTGAGGTTTATTACATATGGTATCAGAGCAAAAAGTTACAACACTGGGCCTGAACAGGACCACTTTAGTTGCTTAATAGATATTCAGTTTTATATAAAAACTAATAAATCTTTTGGTTACAAATAGAAAGCTCTTTCTGTTTTGGTGATTAATTATGGCAACTTAGGACAATGCATAAAACAGGATGGAATAAAATCCGCAGCAAAGACTTCTTGGAGATACAAGGCAGAACAGTGACGGAAGCTCACCCACGGAAGTGTTGGAAACAATGAGAAATCTTATTGTTGAACTACAGATTTTTAAAGCCGGCAATGAAAAATTGAAGAAGGCACAGCAGGAACAAGAAGAGATAAATGAAGTCCTGTTGCGCAGTATAGTGACTAAGAAAATCCCAAAAGACAATAATAACGACGAAGAAGTCAGCAAGAGAGCCTCCAAAAACTGAGGACCAGAAACAGAAAAAGGAGATAGAAAGTCCGAAGGAACACCTCCAGCTGAAGATAGAACTATAACGGACAGAAAAAGATAACAAGTAGACAACCTTGAAAGAGAATTTAAAAAGATTAAACCAGCTATCTTTGATGGAGAATCCAGGACAGGAGAAGAAGCAGAGGCATGGCTGTTGGACATCAAAAAGTACTTCCAAATCTACAACTATTCCAACAACATGAAGGTTTGGATGGCCATCTACAATCTGAAAGGGAAGGCCAGTATATGGTGGCAAGATCTGAAATTGGCCAAGGGCCTAAAGGAGAAACAGTTGGAATGGTCTAACTTTAAGAAGTATTTCAAGAAACAATACCTTTCTGAAAATTATTATGAAAGGAAGATGAAAGAGTTTTACGAGTTACGACTCAGATAGATGACGATGGTGTACCTTATAAACAAATTTCTGGAACTATTAAGGTTCGTACCGTACATCCAAGAGGATAAGGTAAAAATCCAGCATTTTTTAAGCTGCTTACCACAGTCCTACAGGGACAGGATTGAGTTTGACAACCCCAAATCCTTGAGTGAGGTATTCACGAAAGCACGAATGTGCTATGATCAGTATAAGCAGCGGGTAGAGTTTCCCAAAGCCTGGAAGGATAAGAAGCAAGATCGAATGAACCAACTAAAGAAGGAATACCAGCCAACTCCTTATCGGAATGCAGTGAAAAGTTTTCCGAGAAAAGATACTCACTTCAGTCACCTGAATACACAGAGCAACAGTAAACCAGTAAACCTAGGAATGAAGAAGTTTGGGGACAACTCTTGCGAGCCACTAAAGTGTTGGGAATGTGGAGAGCCTCATCTAAGGAGGAACTATCCACGTTTGATTTCAACAAACAAAATTGTTGTTCATAATCTGCAAGAAGCCTCGACAGTGGGAGACGTGGGCAGGAGACTACATCGGATAAATGCAACCATTGATGGTCAACAAGCTGAACACCAGTCCTCAGTGGTAGAAGTCGAAGGTAAAATCCATGACACTCGAATATCTGTTTTAATTCACCCTGGAGCAACATTGAGTTATATTACTCCGAATGTAGTAGAGTCAAATAAACTTAAGAGACTGAAGCACACAAAACCATGGCTTGTGCAACTAGCGACGGGTATTAAAAGGAAAGTAATTGACTTTATTCCTGATTTTGACTTTAGTTTAAGTGGTCAGACTATAAGGACCAATCCGAACATCCTATGACTAGGATCTTACAATATGATTATTGAGATGGATTGGTTGGAATGACACAAGGAAACATTAGATTGTTATACAAAGATACTTAGCTATAAAGATGATTCTGGCACTACCAGAACAACCCAAGGTATACAAAAACTGGTATCTGTCAGACAAGTTTCAACGATGCAACTAAAGAAAAGTATGAGAAAGGGATGTCAAGTTTATGCCATCCAAGTGACGAATCTAGCAGAAAAAGAAGATAAGCCAAAGTTAGAAGGCTTTGCTGTCCTACGCGAATTCAGAGACATGTTTGTGGATGAGATACAAAAATTATCCCCTAGAAGGGAAATAGTGATCCAGGGGATCAAATTTTGCTCAAAATTCAAAGTGCTTAGAATCGCTTCAAATCGAACGAGAGCGTAGGCCTCGTTGTTATGAACCCAATGCAACTTGTTTGGGTTCAAACGGACGTCGGGAGCGAGAGATATTGCGTTCTGTTATAAATGACAAACAGGCAACAAAAAGGGATGATGACTGTACAGTCCATACGGCTACTGACGTGGCAGTCTGTACGACACGTGGTAGAGCTGAGTGGCAGACAATTGGAAGATGTGGATGAATGACATTGCGACACGTGGTAAAGCTGAGTGGCAGACAATTGGCAGATGTGGATGAATGACATTGCGACACGTGGTAGTATTTGGTTGTTTGTACGGTGCCACGTGGCCCAGTCATGGGCTACCATGTGGCACCCTGTTATTTGTTGCTTGTATAAAATTTTATTGGAGTCCACCGGGTTTGACCCCGTGACCTCCACCCATGTGTATAACCTTTGCAAAGTTTGCATTGCCAATGCGCCACACCATATTCCTTGTTATATATATGGTTTCACATAAATTTAATTTTGAATTGTTTTGTGTTGGTGCGGGGGGTCCAGGCTGGGGCTTAGCCCCAGCCCCCGGTCGCATATAACGATAACATATGACCCTCTATCAATCCGGTTGGTGCGCACGCACGTTTGCATTTTTGATTTGGTTTGTATTGTGGTTCAAATGGTTATCAAACCAATGACCCAACACTTGTCACGACCGCACTTGCCCTTAAAGTTTGAGCCCCATTTGCACTTGCGCGTGGTCATATGGGTCATACGACCACGACCTTGGCGGTTAGGGGCTAGGTGCACCCATAACCGTCCTACAGTTCACACCGTTTGTGCGATTGCACTCGGTGCTGAGTTTTAACACTTAAATATGCGTGGGGGCTAGGTTTTTCCAACAAGGGCGCAAATTGTAGATGTAGAGACAACAAGTTTGAAGGAGGACTTCCAGGAAGCCTATCTTCTTCAATTTTTGGCCAAACGAGGTGCCGAAAAAGCCCAGCTAGGGGTTTTTGGACATTCTGAATCCATTGGAGCAGTCTATTTGGCATTTTGAACATTGTAAAGTACATTTTTGAGCACTTTGAGAAAATAATACAAAAGATCCATTGGAAGCTGGACCAGGAGATGTAGCCCAAGAGAGGGGTGAACTCCTTTATCATTTGCTGTGTTATGTGTTTTCTGTTCACTGTTATTGCTGTTGTGTATATGCATATTGAATGAGTAAATTCTATTAAAGTTGTTTTTCAAAGTTGATCCATTTGCATTTTAACACATAAATTTAACTTGCAAATATTTTCAAGAATACAAGTCTTCTTCATTTTTAGATCAAGTTGGTATCAGAGCATAGGTTTTTGAAGACTTGATTGTTTGCAATTATTTTGTTTTCTGATGCTCACAAGGTTGAAACTCACAAGAGGAGAAGGTCAACTTCTAGAGCCAAGTTCTCATCCTTCAAGGAGGAAGCTTATATCATCACCACAAGTTTCAAGGAGGCATTCACCAAGTATGGCTCATGAAGAGAGTCATGAACATATTCCTGTAGAAGATGAAGATATCAGAAAGGCTGTCATGGAAATGAGAGGGATGATGAAAATCTTTATGGAAAGGAATACAAGATTGCAAGGTGAAGGCTCCAACCCTTCAAAGCATAAGGGAGACAGTGGTGATAAAACTCCAAATGGAAATGGAGGGAATGGTGCTTCTCCACCACCCTCACCTCCATCTTCTTCTTCTTCTACCAATTCAAGACCTCTTTCGAATTCTCCAAAAGGACATGGTAAAACTCCTTCACAAATTCCTATGCTAAAGATTGATATTAAATTTGAATTGCCAATGTACAATGGAGAAGTAAATGCTGAGAAATTAGATAATTGGATTCGTCAGATTGAGGTGTATTGTAGGATACAAAAAATTCAAGATGATGAAACTAAGATTCAACTTGCTTCT
>ML795885.1:284788-309036 GCA_009831015.1 Picea engelmannii
AACCATGTTGAGGAATTGGATTACCATGTGCATGATAATATTTTGTATCATCTTGGCAAGCTATGTATTCCACAGGGTGAAAGAATCAACATAATAAGAGAAGCCCATTCTTCTCTTATTGCTGGTCATTTTGGTGTAGGCAACAAAATGGCTAATTTGCAAAGGTACTGCTATTGGCCTAAAATAAATGAAAGTGTTTCAAGATATGTTCAAGGATGTTCCTTATGTGCCACAAGTAAACCTAGCAATCAAAAATTGGGTTTGTATACTCCACTTCCGGTTCCTTCTCATCCTTGGGAAAGTATTTCTATGGACTTTGTAGGAGGTCTACCTATGTCTAGATGAAATCATGATTATCCTTATGTTGTGGTTGATTGATTTAGTAAAATGTGTATTTTGATGCCTTGTAAGAAGCAGGTTATAGCTCAACAAATGGCACAAATGTTCTTTCAAAATGTTTGGGTACATTTTGGATTGCCTAAATCCATTGTTTCTGATCAACATTCTCGATTTGTTGGAAGTTTTTGGTCGAGTTTATGGGCACTCATGGACACCAAACTAAAAAAGAGCACAGCTTTTCATCCACAAACTGATGGTTAGACAGAAGTGGTAAATCGAACAATGGTGCATCTTCTTCGTGGTTATTGCAGTAAGCATCCTAAACTTTGGGATGAGCATTTACACTACATTCATCATGCTTACAATCGAGCTAAGCACTCTTCAACTCAAACGTCGCCATTTGAAGCATGTTTTGGCTATTTGCCCGAATCTCCTTTAGATTTTATCTTTGGGAAGGATATTGCTATTGATGGTCAATATGACATTTATGGGGTAGAAAAGTTCATTGAACAAATTCAATCGATACATCAAATGGTGCAAGAGCAGTTGGAAAAGAGTCAAGCCAAGTACAAGACGAGACATGACAAGCATCGTGTTGATCACAGTTTCCAAATTGGTGATGAAGTTTGGCTTTACATTAGTAAGGAGAGGCTTAAAGGAGAAGGTAAAAAGTTGAAACCAATTCGCTATGGTCCCTTCAAGATTATTGACAAGATTGGTAACAATGCTTTCCGTTTAGATTTGCCTCCTTATATGCAAATGTATGCAGTTGTTAATGTTGAGAATTTGAAATTATATGAGCCTCCTTTGATTGATGATCAAGGAAAGCATGTTCAGGTTCTGTCTATAGATGATTTCTCCCCAGAATATCTTACAGAACTGCATGAAGACACAGTCCTTGACAGGAGAATGCGAACTTCAAAACGAGGAAATGTGGAGTATCTTCGAGTTGGTCTTAAAGGTACAAATCCAAGCAAAGCCAAGTGGATTGAGGTTGGAAAGGTGAGGGAGCTATACCCTCATCTTCAGATAGACTGAAAATAGTCTTTTGGAGGTCCAAAATCTTTCCAATGGGGAGGTGTGATCCAGGGGATCAAATTTTGCTCAAAATTCAAAGTGCTCAGAATCGCTTCAAATCGAACGAGAGTGTAGGCCTCATCATTACGAACCCAATGCAACTCATTTGGGTTCAAACGAATGTCAGGAGTGAGAGATATCGTGTTCTGTTCAAAATGACAAATAGGCAAAAAAAAGGGATGTTGACTGTACAGTCCGTACGGTTGCTGATGTGGCAGTCCGTACGACACGTGGCAGAGATGAGTGGCATATAGTTGGTATATGTGGATGAATGACATTGCGACACATGCCAGTGTTTGGTTGGTTGTACGATGCCACGTGGCCCAGTCATGGGCTGCCACGTGGCACCCTATTATTTGTTGCTTGTATAAAATTTTATTGGAGTCCACCGGGTTCAACCTCGTGACCTCCACCCACGTGTATAACCTTTGCAAAGTTTGCATTGCCAATGCGCCACACCATATTCCTTATTATATATATGGTTTCACATAAATTTAAAGTTGAATTGTTTTGTGTTGGCGTGGGGGTTCCGGGTTGGGACTTAGCCCCAACCCCCGGTTGCATATAATGATACCATATGACCCTCTATCAATCTGGTTGGCGCGTGCGCGTTTGCATTTTTGATTTGGTTTGTATTGTGGTTCAAACGATTATTAAACCATGACCCGACACTTGTCATGACCACACTCGCCCTTAAGGTTTGAGCCCCGTTTGCACTTGCGCGTGGTCATATGGGTCATACGACCACGACCTTGGCGGTTAGGGGCTAGGTGTGCCCGTAACCGTCCTACAGTTTGCACCATTTGTGAGGTTGCGCCCAGTGTTGAGTTTTAACGCTTAAATATGCGTGGGGGCTAGGTTGAGCCAACAAGGGTGCAAATTGTAGATGCAGAGACAACAAGTTTGAAGGAGGACTTCTAGGAAGCCTATCTTCTTCAATTTTTGGCCAAACGAGGTGCTGAAAAAGCACAGATAGGGTTTTTGGATGTTCTGAAGCCATTGGAGCAGTCTATTTGGCATTTTGAGCATTGTAAAGCACATTTTTGAGTACTTTGAGAAAATAATACAAAAGATCCATTGGAAGCTGGACCAGGAGATGTAGCCCAAGAGAGGGGTGAACTCCTTTATCATTTGTTGTGTTATATGTTTTCTGTTCACTGTTATTGCTGCTGTTTATATGCATCTTGAATGAGTAAATTCTATTAAAGTTGTGTTGCAAAGTTGATTCATTTGCATTTTAACACATAAATTTAACTTGCAAATATTTTCAAGAATACAAGTCTTCTTCATTTTTAGATCAAATAGACTTCTCCATAGACCTACTACCCAGTTCAACCCCTATCTCAAAGGCGCCCTACCGAATGAGTCTACCAGAACTGACAGAATTAAAAATACAACTATAGGAATTGTTGGACAAAGAGTATATCAGACCGAGTGTCTCACCTTGGGGGCCACTAGTCCTCTTTGTGAAAAAGAAAGACGATACTCTAAGACTATGTATCGATTATAGACAACTGAAAAAAATGACTATTAAAAATAAATATCCCTTACCAAGGATAAATGATCTGTTCGATCAAGTAGGTGGGGCCATGATCTTTTCAAAGTTGGATTTACAATCCCGTTATCATCAAGTTCGGATAAAAGACGAGGACATAAAAAAAACAACTTTTCGGACAAGATATGGACACTACGAGTTTGTAGTCATACCTTTCGGACTCACTAACGTCGCAGCCACGTTTATGTGCCTAATGAACAGTATTTTCAGTCAGTACTTGGACAAGTTCGTGGTAGTATTTATCGACGATATCCTGGTCTATTAAAAAATGGAGGAGGAACATGAGGAACACTTAAGAATGGTTCTGCAAACATTGAGGAAGCACAAACTGTACGCAAAATTCAACAAGTGTGACTTCTATCAAAAATAAATACAATATCTAGGACATGTAATTTCAGCATAGGGCATTGTCGTAGACCCGAAAAAGACAAAATCCATTATGGAATGGCCGGTACCTAAAGATGTAGTGGATATACAATCGTTCATGGGAATCACCGGATATTACCGCAGGTTTATAGATGGGTTTTCCAAGATAGCCTACCCTATCACATCATTACAAAAGAAAGGAACCAGGTTTAACTGGTCAAAGAAGTGTCAAGACAGCTTCAACAAACTAAAAGAATTATTGACAACTGCACACATATTGAAAGTAGCAGACCCAGATAAAGACTTCATTGTATGTGTTGATGCAAGTAAAGAAGGGCTAGGTGGTGTCCTAACTCAGGAAGGACACGTTATTTGTTATGAGTCCTGGAAATTAAAAGAACACGAGCGAAATTATGTCACTCATGACTTAGAATTGGCAACAGTAATACACGCCTTAAAGATGTGGTGACACTACATAATGGGCAGAAAATTTCTATTATTAACGGACAATAGTGGGGTGAAATATTTGATTAACCAACCAGATCTTAATGCAATACAAGCAAGGTGGTTAGCCTTCTTGAGCGAATTCGACTTCGAGGTCAAACATATCAAGGGCAAGGAAAATAAAGTAGCAGACGCTTTAAGCAGTAGAGTCCATGGGTTATTTGAGATGAATATCAACAGGGCAGAAAGTGATCTGCAACAAAGAATAAGGACAACAGGTATTAATGATGAAAACTATACTAAGATAATGGTAGAATTACTGAACAGTACCGCGAACTCAGATAAATTAGATTTAAGTATCGATAAGAAGGGACTGCTACGATTTAAAAACAAACTTTACATACCAGATTCAACAGAGTTAAAAGTAACAGTCTTGGACGAAGTACATAAGAAACCATATTATGGCCACCCAGGTTACCAGAAAATGATAACAACACTTAGGAAACTATTTTATTGGCCTAATATGAAGGGCGAAGCAAAATAATACTTGGCTAGATGCCAAGATATTCAGCAGGTTAAGGCCGAGCACCAACATCTAGCCAGTCTATTACAGTGATTACCAGTACCAGAATGGAAATGGAAGACAATATCGCTAGACTTTATAACATGTTTGCCTAAAACTCAGAAACAAAATGATTCTATCATGGTTGTAATCGATAAACTCAGTAAGTCTGCACACTTTATTCCTGTAAAGTCTACTTTTAAAGCTATAAACATTGTTGAAATATTCATGAAAGAAATTTTTAGACTGCATGGTATTCCTAAAATGGTGATTTCAGATAGAGACGTAAAATTCACATCCGCCTTTTGGAAGGAATTGTTTGCAGGGCTAAATACCAATTTGAATTTCAATAGGAGTTATCATCCACAAATGGATGGGAAAATTGAAAGGACAAACCAAATCATAGAGGATATGCTTTGCATGTACGTAAGAACAAAACCGAACAAGTGGGAGGACTATATACACTTGGTAGAATTTGCATATAACAATGGGTACCAAACTTCAGCAAAGTTGAGCCCTTTCAAAGTACTGTACGGAAAAAAGTGTACGACTCCAATTAGCTGGGATAACCCGGCTGACAGACTCATGGTCGGACCAGAAATGCTCCAAGAAATGGAGAACATGGGAAGAAAGGTACAAACGAACTTGAAAGAAGCACAGGACATACAGAAGAGTTATGCAGATCAGAAAAGAAGGCACTTGGAATTTCAAGTGGGAGACCATGTTTATTTGAAAGTCAAAGCCTAAAAAAGCTCGTTGAAGTTAGGGAACTGTGCCAAGTTGGCACCCAGGTTTTGTGGGCCCTTCGAGATACTAGCTCGAATTGGACCCGTAGCATACCAACTTGCACTTCCAGGTAATCTAAGAATTCATAATGTATTTCATGTTTCTTTGTTGAAAAAGTATATTCATGACCCTACTCATATGATTGATTGGAACTTGATGCAGGTGGAACCCTTGCGCATTCTGGATCGGAGAGAAATAACACTTCAGAACAGAGTCCTCGCTCAGGTAAAGGTGCAATGGAAGCACTTTAGCCTTGAAGATACCACTTGGGAGTTGGAGGGAGATTTGTGGAAATCTCATCCAATCCTGTTCTAGGAAAGGAAAGAACACTGAGGATGGTGTTTTACTGAAGGGGGAAAGGATGTGACATCGCCAAAAATAAAATATTTTGAAATTTAAAAATTTGCTGGAAATTTATTCTGTTTTTAGTAAATTCGAATTTGGAAAATTTTTGCCATTTATGGAAATTCCAAATTTCGAATTTGATAATTGTAATTAATTATTATGACTGTTGGGCAGAGACCTATTTTGACTCAACTAACTATTTGACTATGACACTTGTATGAAAACATAATATTTTATATTGATTGCAAGAGGACAAATGGAACAACCATGTTAAATTTAGCTCACCATGACTCTATGAGTGGGGAACATATTGGAACTACCCCTAGGATGATTTTTACAAGTGGAAAATTAGTGATTTGGCCATTGGCAGCCCCTGAAAATCAGGGATTTAGAAAACTGCGAAAATTCCCAAGGGAGGGAAAAAGACCTAGACAAATTGATAAATAAGCATACATGAGGAGGCAGGACACTGCCAAGTATGCTGAAAAAGGGGACTGATTTGTTTTCCTTGCTATTATGAACACTGAATGAGTGTGAGGCAAGAAGGATCTACCGGAATTGAAGGACATTGCTGAAGAGGAGTTTCCAAGTTCACCCTCATGGGTTCATGTTCAGGCTAGGGGGTCAATTGGGCAAGTAGTTTTGGCTACCCTATTCTACGGTTGGGAGGAACGTGGTTGTTCCCTTTGTCTTCCCGCTAATTTGGTTCAGATATGTTAAATTCCTCCTCCTTTGTTTTGAATAATTTTAGATATCTGATATTATGCATCTGTTGGTGTTAAGTTAAATAATTTCCATGGATGATATATGTTCGTCTGTCTGATTTTACAGTCAAAAGTTAAAAGTATTCTTGGTAGAACTGCCTACGTACACCTGAACTTGAAAGAATAGATGAATAATTAGGAATTGAATAGTCTGTATATACATTACATAACAACTCGTATATATATATATATATATATATATATATGATTACAACTCATTATATGCTATAGCTACGATTGCATTAATATGGGTTCTGTATGTTATATATTGGATAGTCATCTATTCTATTGAAGAGATATACTTATATTAATACTATAAGGGTGAACCATTGTCATTACAGTCCCATGTACGAGTGTACAGATTTATAAACAACACCTATTGTCTGTAATAGAAATAGAATTAACTCTGGGCAGTGAACGAAATTACAAATTACTGTGTCTTAGTCGATCCTAGGATAGATCTATTTTATGCCGAAAACAATCAAATTCATCTCGCAACTTCCGAAACATTAATTTCTGGTAATACCTCTACCGATTATGAGATCATCGTGAGTTGTATGAATTTTTAAAAGGTTTATTCCTGTAACGGACTTTCAAACCTGTGCAAACATTTATAGAAAACTAGACAAATATCAGAGGTTTTATATTCCTTGTTAACTATACATATTTAAAGACATAAAACTATTTAGGGTTTACGAAGTACCAAATACCCTTACGACTACGGTTAGGGATACGTATGCAAGTGTTCATTCACTAAATATTATAATGAATAGCGTAGAATTAATAGCATATATTTATGAAAGGAATATGCCAGAATCAAAACATAGTACCATAGGCCGCATTACAATGATAAAATTCAGGTTTTCTTAATGCATAAGGCGTAGATTCCAGCTATGCTGATTTGACAAGAAAACAAAGAAAACGATTAATTCAGACTTTCTCTCATTCGTAAAGAGGGATTTTAGTTACAGAAAATTGGAGTACACTCATATTATAACATAGAATAAAGATCAGTCTGAACTACTATAGACCCAGGATGAAATATCACAAGAGAAAACATTAGAGTTTTATTATCAACACTCATATAGTTATGCCAAAGATCTAAAATGACAAACGAATTGAAATAAGGCTACGAGAGATGGAACTAAAATACCATTCTTAAATTCTTTTCATTTCATAAATGTCGAGAAAACAATCCATTATAGGAAAGGAATCTAACATAATCTTCCTTCGAATAACTCTTAATACAAACTGTAGTAAGAAATAGATTTGATTTTGAGTAATCATACAAAAGGTTAAAAATGATTCTCAGAATTTGACTGTGAGAAGGAATAACGAAGTTAAAAGCTAACACACAACGAACCATTTACAAAAATGGTTCCATAGTTGAATTCTTCTATCTTCAACTCTCTAAGCCTATCCGATAGGAACAAAATGGAACTCGAGTACCTATTGAAGGGGTGTGATCCTTGTACACATATCTTCGTGTAGTCAAAACCCCTGCACAACAATTGTGAAGAATATCGCTTAGATTTTTGAATAACAGGAAATACAAATAAAATAAACGAAAGAAAACAAGTAACCTTAGGAAAGGGAGTTTTCCAAAGTGATACTTAACTTAAGTGGAGGGAGATGACACCCTTCGCCATCGCCAGGAGCTGCAAATTTATCCAGACCTGAAAGAGGAGAGGAGCCCTAGTCTCCCTGATGGGTACCCCTCGCAAAACCAAAAGGGGCCCATCATTAGCGTAAGAATCAACGAATGACCTAAACATTATTTGAATAAAAGAGCCATTACACGAATATTGAAAACTGAACAGTGTGCATAATAAAATTAAAATACCAGAACCGTATTACAGTAATTTAAAGAAAACAACAGAACATGACCAATGTTCTATCTAACACTCTGCAAATAAATTAAAAGAAACACATAGTCAATACGATGTTGAAACCCCAAATGTGCATGCCCTTTTAAGACGCTCGGAAAGAGAAAGGGGCCACGCAAAACATAACCCAAACATCTTTAAACATAGTCTTTGAGTTGTCGAGGAGTATTGGGGAAACAAGGATCGATGAACCCTCTTTTCTCTTCACAGTCCGGACAAAAATAACTACCAGAGAGGTTCCAGTTTTATAAAATAATTTGGTTTGACATACAGACGAATCTAAGGCCCTAACACAATCAAACATACGATTTATTTCCGATGAAATATAATCCTGGACTGGTAACGAAGGAACGACGAATGCAAGAGGGGAGAAAGAAGGACCTATGGGCAAGAGCCAGGATAATATCGGAATAGAAGCCGAGAAAGACATAGAAAACCTACAGTAAACAAAAGTAATTATTTGGTTAGGATAAACACTTATCGGACAGGAAATATGAGAGACGTTCCAAGCTGCCATGCCCGTGGACAGTAAAGTCAAGAAATAGAAGTAAGATGCAGTAGTAAAAAACAATCAGAGCAGACTTTGCACCAAGAGAGAAATGAGTCATGGCAGTTAACCAAATACACAAACCCCGAGCCTATTGAATGTGATGTGAATGCCGAGGAAATGGACCATGTGACAACAATGATGTGGAGTGTCCAGGTTGGGTGAGGGTACATGATGACTCTTGTTACCTCCACTACCATTAATGGCTGAACAAAGCTTTAAATTCGGCTGTCATTACATCTAGTCACATTTAATATATTGCAGAGGACGAGTAAGGATCTCCTCACAAACCCTTTCGACTAGTTCAGTTAATGGTGGTGGTTGGAGTCAGTTAAGTTGGGAAAGGGTTCAATCAACTGCCACTTCAGAGTCCGCTTCCAACTAATAGTTATTGGGTTATGAGTCTTAGTCAACAACTTTAATTCCAAGTAACCCTCCAGTTCGGGGTCACTTTTATCAATAGTAAAACCAACAGGTTTAACACTCAAACAATTATTTCGACCCCTTATTTGTATCTCTATAGTTTTCGGGGTCTTGAAGTTTAGGCCTGTATGCATTATGAACGTGGATGTTAATCAATGGGTTGGAAACCTAAGTATTAGGCCTATGTCTAATTCGCATTACCACAAAGTATTAACTTGTAACCATTTACTAGAATGAGTATAACTTAAATGAGTATGGAAGAGTAACACTAGACAGTGGAAAGAGAAGTTGAACGCACAAGGTATCGTGGTTTTAAATGTTAAGGTTTTAAATCTATCATATAGACTTAGAGCGTAATTCTCTTAAAGAAAAAAAAAAATATTTTTTTATGATGAAATTGAGGTTTATTACATATGGTATCAGAGCAAAAAGTTACAACACTGGGCTTGAACAGGACCACTTTAGTTTCTTAATAGATATTCGGTTTTATATAAAAAATAATAAATCTTTTGGTTACAAACAGAAAGCTCTTTCTATTTTGGTGATTAATTATGGCAGCTCAGGACAATGCAGAAAATAGGATGGAAGAAAATATGCAGCAAAGACCTCCTGGAGATACAAGGCAGAACAGTGATGGAAGCTCACCCACGGAAGTGTTGGAAACAATGAGAAATATTATTGTTGAACTACATATTTTTAAAGCTGACAATGAAAAATTGAAGAAGGCACAGTAGGAACAACAAGAGATAAACGAAGTCCTGTTGCACAGTATAGTGACCAAAAAAAGCCCAAAAGACACTAACAACGATGAAGAAGTCAGCAAGAGAGCCTCCAGGAACTCAGGACCAGAAACATAAAAAGGAGATAGTTCGTTCGAAGGAACACCTCCATCTGAAGATAGAACTATAACGGACAGAAAAAAAAGACAAGTAGACCACCTTGAAGGAGAATTTAAAAAGATTAAACCAGCTATCTTTGATGAAGAATCCAGGATAGGAGAAGAAGCAGAGGCATGGTTGTTGGACATCAAAAAGTACTTCCAAATCTACAACTATTCCAACAACATGAAGGTCAGGATGGCCATCTACAATCTGAAAGGGAAGGCCAGTATATGGTGGCAAGATCTGAAATTGGCCAAGGGCTTGAAGGAGAAACAGTTGGAATGGTCTGAATTTAAGAAGTATTTCAAGAAACAACACCTTTCTGAAAATTATTATGAAAGGAAGACGAAAGAGTTTTACGAGTTACGACTCGGACAGATGATGATGGAGGACCTTATAAACAAATTTATGGAACTATTAAGGTTCTTACTGTACATCCGAGAGGATAAGGTAAAAATCCAGCGTTTTTTAAGCTGCTTACCATAGTCCTACAAGGACAGGATTGAGTTTGACAACCCCAAATCCTTGAGTGAGGTATTCAGGAAAGCACGAATGTGCTATGATTAGTATAAGCAGTGGGTAAAGTATCCCAAAGCCTGGAAGGATAAGAATCAATATCGAATGAACCAATAGAAGAAGGGATACCAACCAGCTCCTTATCGAAATGCAGTAAAAAAATTTCCGAGAAAAGATACTCACTTCAGTCACCCGAATACGTAGAGCAACGGTAAACCGGTAAACCTGGGAATGAAGAAGTTTGGGGACAACTCTGAATTTATGGCAATTCCGAATTTCAAATTTGATAATTGTAGTTAATTATTATGAATGTTGGGCAGAGACCTGTTTTGACTCAACTAACTATTTGACTATGACACTTGTATGAAAACAGAGTATTTTATATTGATTGCAGGAGGACAAATGGAACAACCATGTTAAATTTAGCTGACCATGACTCTATGAGTGGGGAACATATTGGAACTACCCCTAGGATTTTTTTACAAGTGGCAAATCAATGATTTGGCCATTGGCAGCCCCTGAAAATCAGGGATTTAGAAAACTGCGAAAATTCCCAAGGGAGGGAAAAAGACCTAGGCAAATTGATAAATAAGGATACATGAGGAGGGAGGACGCTGCCAAGTATGCTGAGAAAAGAGAATGATTTGTTTTCCTTGCTGTTATGAACACTGAATGAGTGTGAGGCAAGAAGGATCTACCGGACTTGATGGACATTGCTGAAGAGGAATTTCCAAGTTCGCCCTCATGGGTTCATGGTCAGGCTAGGGGGTGAATTGGGCAAGCCGTTTTGGCTGCCCTATTCTATGTTTAGGAGGAACGTGGTTGTTCCCTTTGTCTTCCCGTGAGTTTGGTTCAGATATGTTAAATTCCTCCTCATTTGTTTTGAATAATTTTAGATATTTGATATTATGCATCTGTTGGTGTTAAGTTGAATAATTTCCATGGATGATATATGTTTGTCTGTCTGAATTTACAGTCAAAAGTTAAAAGTATTCTTGGCAGAACTGCCTACGTACACTTGAACTTGAAAGAATAGATGAATAATTAGGAATTGAACAGTCTGTATATACGTTACATAACAACTCGTCTATATATATATATACAACTCATTATATGCTATAGGTATGATTGTATTAATATGGGTTATGTATGTTATATATTGGATAGTCATCTATTCTATTTAAGAGATATACTTATATTAATACTATAAGGGTGAACTATTATCATTACAGTCCCATGTACGAGTGTACAGATTTATAAACAACACCTATTGTTTATAATAGAAATAGAATTAACTCTGGGCAGTGAACGAAATTACAAATTATTGTGTCTTAGTCGAGCCTAGGATAGATATATTTTCTGCTGAAAACAATCAAATTCATCTCACAACTTTTGAAACATTAAGTTATGGTAATACCTCTACCGGTTATGAGATCATCATGAGTTGTATGAATTTTTAAAAGGTTTATTCTTGTAACAGACTTTCAAACCTGTGCAAACATTTATAGAAAACTAGACAAATATCAAAGGTTTTATATTCCTTGTTAATTGTACAAATTTAAAGACAGAAAACTATTTAGGGTTTACGAAGTACCAAATACCCTTATGACTACGGTTAGGGATACATATGCAAGTGTTCATTCAATAAATATTATAATGAATGGCATAGAATTAGTAGCATATATTTATGAAAGGAATATGCCAAAATCAAAACACAGTACCATAAGAATATGCCAGAATTAAAACACAGTACCATAGGCCGCATTACAATGATAAAATTCAGGTTTTCTTAATGCATAAGTTGTAGATTCTAGCTACGTCGATTTGACAAGAAAACAAAGAAAACGATTAATTCAGACTTTCTCTCATTCGTAAAGAGGGATTTTAGTTACAGAAAATTTGAGTACACTAGGATTATAACACAGAATAAAGATCAGTCTGAACTACTATAGACCTAGGATGAAATATCACAAGAGAAAACATAAGAGTTTTATATTCAACACTCGTATAGTTATTCCAAAGATCTATGATTTCAAATGAATTGAAATAAGGCTACAAGAGATGGAACTAAAATACCATTCTTAAATTCTTTTCATTTCATAAATGTCGAGAAAACAATCCATTACAGGAAAGGAATCTAACATAATCTTCCTTCGAATAATTCTTAATACAAACTGTAGTAAGAAATAGATTTGATCTTGAGTAATCATACAAAAGGTTAAAACTGATTCTCGAAATTCGACTGTGAGAAGGAATAACGAAGTTAAAAGCTAACACACAACGAGCCATTTACAGAAATGGTTCCATAGTTGAATTCTTCTATCTTCAACTGTCTAAGCCTATCCGACAAGAACAAAATGGAACCCAAGTACCTATTGAAGGGGTGAGATCCTTGTACACGTATCCTCACGTAGTCGAAACCCCTGCACAAGAATTGCGAAGAATACCCCTTAGATTTTTGAATAACAGGAAATACAAATAAAATAAACGAAAGAAAATGAGTAACCTTAGGAAAGGGAGTTTGCCAAAGTGATACTTAACTTAAGTGGAGGGAGATGACACCCTTCGCCATCGCCAGGAGCCGCAAAATTCTCCAGACCTGGAAGAGGAGAGGATACCTAGTCTCCCTGATGGGTACCCCTCGCAAAACCAAAAGGGGCCCATCATTAGCGTAAGAATCAATGAATGACCGAAACATTATTTGAATAAAAGAGTCATTACACGAATATTGAAAACTGAACAGTGTGCATAATAAAATTAAAATACCAGAACCGTATTACAGTAATTTAAAGAAAATAACAGAACACGACCAAAGTTCTATCTAACACTCTGCAAATAAATTAAAAGAAACACAGAGTCAATACGATGCTGAAACCCCAAAAGCGCATGCTCTTTTAAGACGCTCAGAAAGAGCAAGGGGCCACGCAAAACATAACCCAAACATCTTTAAATATAGTCTTTGAGTTTTCGAGGAGTATTGAGGAAACAAGGATCGACGAACCCTCTTTTCTCTTCACAGTTCGGACAAAAATAACTACCAGAGAGGTTCCAGTTTTATAAAATAATTTGGTTTGACATACAGACGTATCTAAGGCCCTAACACAGTCAAACATATGATTTCTTTCCGACGAAATATAATCCTGGATTGGTAACAAAGGAAAGGCGAATGCAAGAGGGGAGAAAGAAGGACCTATGGGAAAGAGACATGGTAATATTAGAATAGAAGCCGAGAAAGACATAGAAAACCTACAGTAAACCAAAGTAATTATTTTGTTAGGATAAACACTTACTGGACAGGAAATATGAGAGACGTTCCAAGCTACCATGCCCGTGCACAATAAAGTCGAGAAATAGAAGTAAGATGCAGTAGTAAAAAAAACTCAGAGCAGACTTTGCACCAAGAGCGAAATGAGTCATGGCTGTTAACCAAATACACAAACCCCGAGCCTATTGAATGTGATGGGAATGCCGAGGAGATACAAGGCAAAACAGTGACGGAAGCTCACCCACAGAAGTGTTGGAAACAATGAGAAATCTTATTGTTGAACTACAGATTTTTAAAGCCGACAATGAAAAATTGAAGAAGGCACAGCAGGAACAACAAGAGATAAACGAAGTCCTGTTGCGCAGTATAGTGACCAAGAAAATCCCAAAAGACAATAATAACGATGAAGAAGTCAGCAAGAGAGCCTCCAAGAACTCAGGACCAGAAACTAAAAAATGAGATAGTTCGTCTGAAGGAACACCTCGAGCTGAAGATAGAACTATAACAGGCAGAAAAAGAAAAAAAGTAGACCACCTTGAAGGAGAATTTAAAAATATTAAACTAGCTATCTTTGATGGAGAATCCAGGACAAAAGAAGAAGCAGAGGCATGGCTGTTGGACATCAAAAAGTACTTCCAAATATACAACTATTCCAACAACATGAAGGTCAAGATGGCCATCTACAATCTGAAAGGGAAGGCCAGTATATGGTGGCAAGATCTGAAATTGGCCAAGGGCCTGAAGGAGAAACAGTTGGAATGGTCTGACTTTAAGAAGTATTTCAAGAAACAAGACCTTTCTGAAAATTATTATGAAAGGAAGACGAAAGAGTTTTACGAGTTACGACTCGGAGAGATGAGGATGGAGGACCTTATAAACAAATTTCTGGAACTATTAAGGTTCGTACTGTACATCCGAGAGGATAAGGTAAAAATCCAACGTTTTTTAAGCTGCTTACCAGAGTCCTACAGGGACAGGATTGAGTTTGACAACCCCAAATCCTTGAGTGAGGTATTCAGGAAAGCACGAATGTGCTATGATCAGTAGAAGCAGCGGGTAGAGTTTCCCAAAGCCTGGAAGGATAAGAAGCAATATCGAATGAACCAACAGAAGAAGGGATACCAGCCAGCTCCTTATCAGAATGCAGTAAAAAGTTTTCCGAGAAAATATACTCACTTCAGTCACCCGAATACGCAGAGCAGCGGTAAACCGGTAAACCTGGGAATGAAGAAGTTTGGGGACAACTCCCGCGAGCCACTAAAGTGTTGGGAAAGTGGAGAGCCTCATCTAAGAAGGAACTATCCACGTTTGATTTCAGCAAACAAAATTGTTGTTCATAATCTGCAAGAAGCCTCGACAGTGGGAGACGTGGCCAAGAGCCTACATCAGATAAATGCAGACATTGATGGTCGACAAGCTGACCACCAGTCCTCAGTGGTATAATTCGAAGGTAAAATCCATGACACTTGAATATCTATTTTAATTGACCCTTGAGCAACATTAAGTTATATTACTCCGAGTGTAGTAGAGTCAAATAAACTTAAGGGACTGAAGCACGCAAAACCATGGCTTGTGCAACTAGCGACAGGTACTAAAAGGATAGTAATCGACTTTATTCCTGATTTTGTGATGCCGACGCATGCTTCCTCCACAACCCGCAGGTCGAAAGGTCCATGCCAGCACAGGATCTTTCCCTTACACCGGCCCGAGGAGCTCAACAACGACTCTTCTATTTCCCTATCGAGAAATCTGCACCCACAGTAAACTCTCACGGGATCCCCTCTTTGCACTTGGGAGATCGTACTTCACACCTTCGCGAATCCGGTGGTCAAGCGTTGGTCTCTCAAATCCTCAAAACTTGAAACAGTCAACACTGACCTTTCCTCTTTCCCTTTCGAGATTTTCCTTATCGCTATTTCGGCGGTTGCGGTGTCAAGAAACTTGTCCCCACGATTCCTGAAACCTGATTTTCTGAAATTCTGATGCTCTTGCTAGTTTGACTCTTCAACGCCCCTTTACTCCATCAGGACTTTGGACTTCGCAATATCGTGAATCCTGATGAAATGAATTCGGAATTTCACTCCACAAAACTTCGAAACGGTCAATGGAGTTTGACTCCGTGTCAATAGTACGCCACATGTCCACTCGCTGACTCCTCTGTGGCCCACACAAATCCTCTTAGCTTTCGGGATTTCACGTTTCGAAATATCGCGATTCCCATTGCAAGGTTTACGGGACTTCCACCCACGAAAACCCGATACAAGTATCCGCGTGTAAATCCAACGACCCTTGTGGCTTGGATCTACGGTCCTTCTCCTCCTGAGCTTTGAACCTTTCGACGCTTTCGCTGTAACTCCGTTGCTTCTCCGTGAGATCTGACAGCTCACGGGACTTCGCGAATTCTCCACCGAGAATTATGACCGTCCGTCTCTTCCTTTGAGAGCTCGTCCTCCTATGGTCCGACGTTACTACGCTTTCCTTCGATTCCTTCGAATGGTCTAATTCCTTCTGAGCTTTCCACGACTCTATGTCTTTTAGAAAAATCCTTGCACGCACTCCTTGCGACAGACTTTCAAACACTTTCAAGTGCTTGAATCCCTTCGACCCTACGCACTCCTGCGACAAGAGTCTCTAAATTACTTGCTCGGGCTCGCAACCCTGAGACTTCACTCGGCCTGCGCACTCCTTGCACGGCTCCTATGCCTGGTTGCACCTCTGTGGAAATGAGAACAAAAGCTATCTATCCTGAGCTTCCAGAGACAACCCTCTGAATCTTTTGGTCAACGCACTCCTTGCGGACGATTCAACTGCACTCCTCGCAGGAACTCTTGCTCAGATAGAGAAACAATTGAAACTCATTCCATTACCCTTTCCTCTCAGATTTCAAACATTCAACAAGAAATCATTCATACATAGCATGAAAGCAATTGCATGACAGAAAGAGTAAAACATTCATGAGAATAACATTCAAAGATGCATACACAAAGAATATATGAATACCATGAGTCTGAATCACAGCTTTCTTTGTATTAATTCAGAACTTCTGTATATGGAGTCTGCTACACAGCTCTCTGTTTCTCCTCTATGCTCTTCTCAATAATTTTCATGCTAATGCTACAATACACAATGAGGGTGTCTATATCCCGTTTCCCTCTTGCACTCTAAAACTGTCTAATCTAGAATTGAATTCTATTTACTTTACATTAACTACCATAAATGACTTCTATCTACAAAGGACAAGAGCAAATCACTCAAGGTCTGTTTACATTATACAAGTGCGCTCCTTCTTAATTATCTCATTTAATATCACGCAATAACTTTAAGGTAATTTCAAAAATTTGTGTTGGACGCTTTCCAACTGTACGTTGTCTCCGTGCTGGCTCGCTTGAGATGCTCCTGCATCATTTTGACATCAGTTTAAATGGTCAAACTATAAGGACCAATCCAAACATCCTACCACTAGGATCTTACGATATGATTATTGGGATGGATTGGTTGGAACGACACACAGAAACATTAGATTGTTATACAAAGATACTTAGCTATAAAGATGATTTTGGCACTACAAGAACAACCCAAGGTATACAAAAACTGGTATCAGTCAAACAAGTTTCAGCGATGCAACTAAATAAAAGTATGAGAAAGGGATGTCAAGTTTATGCCATCCAAGTGATGAATTTAGCAGAAAAAGAAGATAAGCCAAAGTTAGAAGACTTTGCTGTCCTACGCAAATTCAGAGACATGTTTGTGGATGAGATACCAAAATTACCCCCTAGAAGGGAAATAGACTTCTCCATAGACCTACTACCCGGTTCAACCCCTATCTCAAAGGTGCCCTACCGAATGAGTCTACTAGAACTGACAGAATTAAAAATACAACTACAGGAATTGTTGAACAAAGAGTATATCAGACTGAGTGTCTCACCTTGGGGGGCACCAATCCTCTTTGTGAAAAAGAAAGACGGTACTCTAAGACTATGTATCGATTATAGACCACTGAACAAAATGACTATTAAGAATAAATATCCCTTACCAGGGATAAATGATTTGTTCGATCAAGTAGGTGGGGCCATGATCTTTTCAAAGTTGGATTTACGATCCGGTTATCATCAAGTTCGGATAAAAGATGAGGACATAAACAAAACAACTTTTTGGAAAAGATATGGACACTATGAGTTTGTAGTCATGCCTTTCGGACTCACTAACACCCCATCCATGTTTATGTGCCTAATGAACAGTATTTTCAGTCAGTACTTGGACAAGTTCATGGTAGTATTTATCGACGATATCTTGTTCTATTAAAAAACGGAGGAGGAACATGAGGAACACTTAAGAATAGTTCTGCAAGCATTGAAGAAGCAAAAACTGTATGCCAAATTCAACAAGTGTGACTTCTATCAAAAAGAAATACAATATCTAGGACATGTAATTTCAGCAGAGGGCATTTCCATAGACCTGGAAAAGACAAAAGCCATTATGGAATGGATGGTACCTAAAGATGTAGTGGATATACGGTCGTTCATGGGAATCACCAGATATTACCACAGGTTTATAGAAGGGTTTTCCAAGATAGCCTACCCTACCACATCATTACAAAAGAAAGGAACTAGGTTTAACTGGTCAGAGAAGTGTCAAGACAGCTTCAACAAACTAAAAGAATTATTGACAACTGCACCCATATTGAAAGTAGCAGACCCAGATAAAGACTTCACCGTATGTGTTGATGCAAGTAAAGAAGGGCTAGGTGGTGTCCTAACTCAGGAAGGACATGTTATTTGTTATGAGTCCCGGAAATTAAAAGAACACGAGCGAAATTATGTCACTCATGACTTAGAATTGGTAGCAGTAATACGCGCCTTAAAGATGTGGCGACACTACATAATGGGCAGAAAATTCCTATTATTAACGGACAATAGCGGGGTGAAATATCTGTTTAACCAACCAGATATTAATGCAAGACAAGCAAGGTGGTTAGCCTTCTTGAGCGAATTCGACTTCAAGGTCAGACATATCAAGGGAAAGGAAAATAACGTAGCAGACACTTTAAGCAGAAGAGTCCATGGGTTATTTGAGATGAATATCAGCAGGGCAGAAAGTGATCTGGAACAAAGAATAAGGACTACAGGTATTAATGACGAAAACTATACTAAGATAATGGTAGAATTACCGAACAGTACCGCGAACTCAGATAAATCAGATCTAAGTATCCACAAGAAGGGACTGCTACGATTTAAAAACAGACTTTACATACCAGATTCAACAAAGTTAAAATTAACAGTCTTGGACGAAGTACATAAGAAATCATATTCTGGCCACCCAGGTTACCAGAAAATGATAACAACACTTAGGAAACTATTTTATTGGCCTAATATGAAGGGCGAAACAACAGAATACTTGGCTAGATGCCAAGATTGTCAGCAGGTTAAGTTTGAGCACCAACATCCAGCTGGCCTATTACAGCCATTACCAGTACCAGAATGGAAATGGCAGACCATATCGCTAGACTTTATAACAGGTTTGCCTAAAACTCAGAAACATAATGATTCTATCATGGTTGTAATCGATAAACTCAGTAAGTCTGGACACTTTATTCCTGTAAAGTCTACTTTTAAAGCTATAAACATTGCTGAAATATTCATGAAAGAAATTTTTAGACTGCATGGTATTCCTAAAATGGTGATTTCAGATAGAAACGTAAAATCCACATCCGCCTTTTGGAAGGAATTGTTTGCAGGGCTAAATACCAATTTGAATTTCAGTATGAGTTATCATCCACAAATGGATGGGCAAACCGAAAGGACAAACCAAATCATAGAGGATATGCTTCGCATGTACGTAAGAACAAAACCGAACAAGTGGGAGGACTATATACACTTGGTAGAATTTGCATATAACAATGTGTACCAAACTTCAACAAAGTTGAGCACTTTCGAAGTACTGTACGACAGAAAGTGTACGACTCCAATTAGCTGGGCTAACTCGGCTGATAGACTCATGGTCAGATCAGAAATGCTCCAAGAAATGGAGAACATGGTAAGAAAGGTACAACAGAACATGAAAGAAGCACAGGACATACAGAAGAGTTATGCAGATCAGAAAAGAAGGCACTTGGAATTTCAAGTGGGAGACCATGTTTATTTGAAAGTCAAAGACCGAAAAATCTCGTTGAAGTTAGGGAACTGTGCCAACCTGGCACCCAGGTTTTGTGGGCCCTTCAAGATACTAGCTCGAATTGGACCCGTAGCATACCAACTTGCACTTCCAGCTAATCTAAGAATTCATAATGTATTTCATGTTTCTTTGTTGAAAAAGTATTTTCATGACCCTACTCATATGAGTGATTGGAACTTGATGGATGTGGAACCTAAAGGCGAGTTCCAGGTGGAACCCCTGCGCATTTTGGACCGGAGAGAAATAGCACTTCGGAACAGAGTCGTCGCTCAGGTAAAGGTGCAATGGAAGCACTTTATCCCTGAAAAGGCCACTTGGGAGTTGGAGGGAGATTTGCAGAAATCTCATCCAATCCTGTTCCAAGAAAGGAACGAACACTGAGGACAGTGTTTTACTAAAGGGGGAAAGGATGTGTAATGCCCAAAAATAAAATATTTTGAAATTTAAAAATTTGCTGGAAATTTATTCCGTTTTTAGTAAATTCGAATTTGGAATTTTTTTTCCATTTATGGCAATTTCGAATTTCGAATTTGATAATTGTAATTAATTATTATGACTGTTGGGCAGAGACCTGTTTTGACTCAACTAACTATTTGACTATGACACTTCTATGAAAACATAATATTTTACAGGAGGACAAATGGAACAACCATGTTAAATTTAGCTGACCATGACTCCATGAGTGGGGAACATATTGGAACTACCCCTAGGCTGATTTTTACAAGTGGCAAATCATTGATTTGGCCATTGGCAGCCCCTGAAAATTAGGGATTTAGAAAACTGCGAAAATTCCCAAGGGAGGGAAAAAGACCTAGGCAAATTGATAAATAAGCATACGTGAGGAGGCAGGACGCTGCCAAGTATGCTGAGAAAAGAGACTGATTTGTTTTCCTTGCTGTTATGAACACTGAATGAGTGTGAGGCAAGAAGGATCTACCAGAATTGAAGGACATTGCTGAAGAGGAGTTTCCAAGTTCGCCCTCATGGGTTCATGGTCAGGCTAGGGGTTGAATTGGGCAAGTAGTTTTGGCTGCCCTATTCTACGGTTGGGAGGAATGCAGTTGTTCCCTTTGTCTTCCCGCGAGTTTGGTTCAGATATGTTAAATTCCTCCTCCTTTGTTTTGAATAATTTTAGATATCTGATATTATGCATCTGTTGGTTTTAAGTTGAATAATTTCCATGGATGATATATGTTCGTCTGTCTGAAGTTACAGTCAAAAGTAAAAAGTATTCTTGGCAGAACTGCCTACGTACACATGAACTTGAAAGAATAGATGAATAATTAGGAATTGAACAGTCTGTATATACGTTACATAACAACTTGTATATATATATATATATATATATATATATATGATTACAACTCATTATATGCTATAGGTACGATTGTATTAATATGGGTTCTGTATGTTATATATTGGATAGTCATCTATTCTATTAAAGAGATATACTTATATTAATACTATAAGGGTGAAACATTGTCATTACAGTCCCATGTACGAGTGTACAGATTTATAAACAACACCTATTGTCTGTAATAGAAATAGAATTAACTCTGGGCAGTGAATGAAATTACAAATTATTGTGTCTTCGTCGAGCCTAGGATAGATCTATTTTCTGCCGAAAACAATCAAATTCATCTCGCAACTTCTGAAACATTAAGTTCTGGTAATACCTCTACCGGTTATGAGATCATCGTGAGTTATATGAATTTTTAACAGGTTTATTCCTGTAATGGAATTTCAAACCTGTGCAAACATTTATAGAAAAGTAGACAAATATCAGAGGTTTTATATTCCTTGTTAACTGTACAGATTTAAAGACAGAAAACTATTTAGGGTTTACGAAGTACCAAATACCCTTACGACTATGGTTAGGGATATGTATGCAAGAGTTCATTCAATAAATATTATAATGAATGGCGTAGAATTAGTAGCATATATTTATGAAAGGAATATGCCAGAATCAAAACACAGTACGATAGGTCGCATTACAATGATAAAATTTAGGTTTTCTTAATAAATAAGGCGTAGATTCCATCTGCTTCGATTTGACAAGAAAACGAAGAAAACGATTAATTCAGACTTTCTCTCATTCGTAAAGAGGGATTTTAGTTACAGAAAATCGGAGTACACTCAGTTTATAACACAGAATAAAGATCAGTCTGAACTACTATAGACCCAAGATAAAATATCACAAGAGAAAACATAAGAGTTTTATTATCAACACTCATATAGTTATGCCAAATATCTACGATGCCAAAGGAATTGAAATAAGGCTACAAGAGATGGAACTAAAATACCAATCTTAAATTCTTTTCATTTCATAAATGTTGAGAAAACAATCCATTATAGGAAAGGAATCTAACATAATCTTCCTTCGAATAATTCTTAATACAAATTGTAGTAAGAAATAGATTTTATCTTGAGTAATCATACAAAATGTTAAAACTGATTCTCGGAATTCGACTGTGAGAAGGAATAACGAAGTTAAAAGTTAACACACAGTGAACCGTTTACACAAATGGTTCCATATTTGAATTCTTCTATCTTCAACTATCTAAGACTACCCGACAGGAACAAAATGGAACTCGAGTACTTATTGAAGGGGTGAGATCCTTGTACACGTATCCTCACGTAGTCGAAACCCCTGCACAAGAATTGCGAAGAATATCCCTTAGATTTTTTAATAACAGGAAATACAAATAAAAGAAACAAAAGAAAATGAGTAACCTTAGGAAAGGGAGTTTGCCAAAGTGATACTTAACTTAAGTGGAGGGAGATGACACCCTTCACCATCGCCAGGAGCCACGAAATTATCTAGACCTGGAAGAGGAGAGGAGCCCTAGTCTCCCTGATGGGTACCCCTCGCAAAACCAAAAGAGGCCCATCATTAGCATAAGAATCAATGAATGACCGAAACATTATTTGAATAAAAGAGCCATTACATGAATACTGAAAAATGAACAGTGTGCATAGTAAAATTAAAATACTAGAACCATATTAGAGTAATTTAAAGAAAACAATAGAACAGGACCAATGTTCTATCTAACACTCTGCAAATAAATTAAAAGAAACATAGAGCCAATACGATGTTGAAACCCCAAATGTGCATGCCCTTTTAAGACGCTCGGAAAGAGCAAGGGGCCATGCAAAACATAACCCAAACATATTTAAACATAGTCTTTGAGTTGTCGAGGAGTATTGGGCAAACAGGGATTGATGAACCCTCTTTTCTCTTCACAGTCCGGACAAAAATAACTACCAGAGAGGTTCCAGTTTTATAAAATAATTTGGTTTGATATACAGACGTATCTAAGGCCGTAACATAGTCAAACATATGATTTCTTTCCGACAAAATATAATCCTAGACTGGTAACGAAGGAACGACGAATGCAAGAGGGGAGAAAGAAGGACCTATGGGCAAGAGACAGGATATTATCGAAATAGAAGTCGAGAAAGACATAGAAAACCTACAGTAAACAAAAGTAATTATTTCGTTAGGATAAACACTTATTGGACAGGAAATATGAGAGACGTTCCAAGCTGCCATGCTCGTGTAGAGTAAAGTCAAGAAATAGAAGTAAGATGCAATAGTAAAGAAAGCACAAAGCAGACTTTGACCAAGAGCGAAATGAGTCATGGCGGTTAACCAAATACACAAACCCTGAGCCTATTGAATGTGATTGGAATGCTGAGGAGATGGACCATGTGACAACAGTGATGTGGAGTGTCCAGGTTGGGTGAGGGTACAGGATGACTCTCGTTACCTCCACAACCATTAATGGCTGAACAAAGATTTAAATTCTGCTGTCATTACATCTAGTCACATTTAATATATTGCAGAGGACAAGTAAAGATCTCCTCACAAACCCTTTTGAGTAGTTTAGTTAATGTCGGTGGTTGGAGTCAGTTAAGTCGGGAAAGGGTTCAATCAACTGCCACTTCAAAGTCCGTTTCCAACTAATAGTTATTGGGTTATGAGTCTTAGTCAACAGCTTAGCCAACAGATTGTCTAGCTCTAATACCAAATATTAAGAACCAAATATCAAAATAGCATAAAAACCTCAAAATAAGTACTCCACACCTTGAAAAAGAGAGAAATTCAGATAATAAGCCTCTTCGAGGGGGAAACCTCCTTATACATTACATGAATTCACAAATACAAGATGATTCCAAATGAAAAGGTCTCCTTGGTATATATAGGAGACTAGGAGGTACAATTACAACTAACAAACCCAGGCCGACATAAATAAAATAACAATACTAATGTAATATGCCCCAATTAAGGGGTAATGTGCCACGATTTAGGGCTTAACAA
>ML795886.1:0-15590 GCA_009831015.1 Picea engelmannii
GAGCAAGTATGGGATGTTGAAGACTCCTAAAGGGTGTATGGGATGTTGATCATATTTTTTAATACCCTTTATGGTTATGGACATATGGTTTGAATTTGAGGCAATTCAAAGAAGTTTCTATTTTTAGAAAATTCTATTTTTGGAAGATGTTTTAGAAATTTGATCAAAATTATAGGAGGATTGCATTTTGAGGACCCAATATTGATAATTGTTCATGGTAATTTCAGCTCAATCCAAGACCATGAAAATTTGGTTTATTTTTAGTAGTATTTTTTAGCATGGTGTTTATTTTGTTGGATACCCAGTATAGCATAAAAAAACTGTGTTAAATTTCAAGCCATTCCAAGGTGTTTAAATTTTCAGGATCCAAATCCATTTTTGTAGCTTCTAGAGGGTGCTTGGTGGGATCCCATATAAGGTTTACTTGCTATATTTTTGTTGAAATTAATGTAGCTGCAAGAGCCAATCTATGGAGGATGGAAAAGACCCTAGCTATGGACTAGGCCCCCCAACACACTCCTGGGGTTTCTTGGTATGAGGCCAAGTAGTGAGAGCCATGGAAAAATACCCTAGTAAGGGCCCCTAACATGACTATGGTTCTTTGTCTTGGACCAAGCAGTAAGTCCCTAGATGTGTCAAGGGCCCCTGGATGTGTTCCGGGGAATCCTTGATCGGTGCTTGGATTGATCCTTGGATATGTTCCTTGGTGGTTGATATAAGTCCCTAGATGTGTCTAGGGTCCCTGGATGTGTTCCAAGGAATCCTTACTCAGTGCTTGGATTGATCCTTGGATATGTTCCTTGGTGGTTGATATAAGTCCCTAGATGTGTTCTAAGACCCCTAGATGTGTTCTAGAGAACCCTTTCCTAATGCATGGGTTGATCCTTAGTATTGTACCTTGGTGGATAAGACCCTAGATGTGTTCTAGGGCCCCAAGATGTGTTCTGGGAAACCTAGTCTTTGACCACGTAGATATTGGTGTAATACCAAGATGTGTTGATGTGTGATCCTCTTCCTCTCTCCTGGGATGGTCCATGATACCTAGGAGTGCTTATGAAGATGAACATGACCACATTGTTGATGGACCCCCTTATGCAGTGTTGATAACGTTTATTGGTCATTATGAGACTCATGTGGACATGTTTTTCCATTATGGACCCCCTTGACTTTGTCTTAAAAGGTACCCCCTTGTTGTTTTATGTGGTTGAGGTTTTATTTATGTGATTGGGGTTTTATATGTGTTTAGGGTTTTTATAATTAATATTTATATTAATTAAATGTCAATATTTAATTATAATTTTAAATTGCCCTAACCCTTCTCCCTAAATATAAATAAGACCCTACCCTCTAACATTCTATTACACTCACACTCACTCACTCCTCACTCTCATATTTGATGTGGCTACCTCAATTGTTCTCTCTTGATGATGGTGTGGCCTCCTTTTTGGACTATATTTTCAGATCTGAGTTTTTTTTTGGTTGGTGTGATCTCTCCATTTGATGTAACAATTTTAGATCTAAGTTTTGTTTGTTGGTGCAACCTCTCTATTTGACGTAACAGTTTTAGATCTAAGTTTTGTTGGTGCATCCTCTGCATTTGATGTAACCGTTTCAGATCTATGTTTGTTGGTGCAGCCTCCCCATTTGGTGTAACAGTTTCATATCTGAGTTTTGTTTGGTCTTGGAATTGGTTGGGTACTACTCCTTGATTGTTTGTTGGTGCAAGAGATGATGAGATGCCTCCCAAGAGCTTCCAGACATGTCCTTTTTGTACAGAGGTGTCTTCATTAGATGTCGGACCTACTAAAGTGATTGAGGAGCTTCCTTGTGGGTTGTATCTTTGCTATGTGAAGGTCGTGGCCTCTTCTTCTAGTTGTCAAGTGTAGAGTTGAGGTCCTTGTGAGTGTTCCACTCTTGTTGTCCCTTGTGTTGGAGTGTTTCTCCAACACTTCCTTCTTTTCAATTATGGAGGTTTTGATACAAATTGTTTGTTATGGAGGGTTTGCTTGTTTGATATGGAGAGCTTTGTTGTCTCAGTTTTTGGAGTTCTTGTTGTCCCTTCTTATGGGGTACCTACTTTTTTTTTATCAGCTATGGTCAATACCTTGATGTCCCTTCTTGTGGAGTACTTGATGCAGTTGTCTTGTGATGGTCTATACCTTGGAAAAATTGTTCATAAGTCATTATGATAGAGATCAAACCCTAGAGGTTTGATCCATGAACCTAAAACAATTTTTGAGCATATTATAAAGGTTTTCATCCACACATGTGATAGCTTATAGGTACATCTTTCTTAGATCAGGAGGTAAGCTTGAGGTTAGTCTTTTCACTCAGAAATTTTGTTTATACTCAGAATTTAATTTAGATCTATTTATTTCTTTTCTCATATATGTTGATCTTGTGAACAGAAAAATAAAAAGGCATTATTTGTTTCTATTTTTTCCTAACTCTAACAATTTTCCTATGACTTTGACCAAGGGCACACTACTCTAGGAAGCCTCCCCACACCTTCTTGTTACCATTATTCTTTCTATTCTTAGCCTATACCAACTCACCCTACTTGAGTAAACCTTGTTAATTTTACTTATGGTTTACTTTGATGGAATTTTCTATTTAAGATTGATGTTATTTCCTCTGAGGAGCCTTCCCATTTATGTGAATGATCCTAACACTTTCCATTTCTAGTGTAGGGAGGGTGCTCCTTACTTGAAGGAGGTTTTCCCCATATTTATGACACCCTACATATTTCTACTTATAGTACCTAGATGCCATTTCAATTAAGACAAAAATGCGCGCTGCAAATATCTTACACCTATGCTAAGCATGGAGGTCTTATTCTTGGAAGTTTCCTCCCTTATGATTTCACTCTTTTACCTTGAGACTTTTTAGTATTCTTGCAAATTTGTTTTGATGGAAAATTCAATTTGGACATATTTTGATGGAGGAATATTTAATTCAAAGACAAAAGGTATCTTGGAGAAGGGGTGTACTTTATAGGAGGTTGTTATTGGTGTGTTGTTTTGGTCCTTGCATGAAGATATATATTCTTGAGTGAGGGTGCTTTCATGTAGTTTTATTTGTTATATGCATGAGTTATTTTTCCTCTCAGAGATGGAACACTTCATATAGACATTCCCTTGGAGTAGTTTGGGAGGAATGACACTTTATTTTTATCTTTCTCTATTCTTAGACTTCTCTCATTGTTATAAAGCATTACACATAATGAAGCGGGTATATCAATGCTTTGTATTTTTCTCATTGCTTCATATTTTCTTCTAGAGAGTGTGTGATTGAGAGTTAGCATAGAGTACATTCATTGGTTGAACTTCTTTACATTCATGATCATGGTTTCTTCTATCCCATGCGATGTGGACATGTTTAAGAATATTGACTTCCACGAGACCTTGGAGAGTGTTTGGTGTGTTCCTACTGTTAGCAACAATTTTTGTCTTGAGCACAAAAGTACCCAGGTCTTTAGGTTGCACGGGAAGCGCCCAAGCGCAGCACAGAAGAATCTCTTTTCCGATTACAAGTCAAGCGAGCGGGCGAAGTTTTATTGTCAACAGCCAAGATCCATCTATAAAGTTGATTGATGGTCACCGGGATTTCGGGGCTGCCAAGTTGCACGAGATTTAGCACAAAAGGTAGCACCCATAGTTCAAGACAGATCTAGGTCATCCGATCCAGATGGGATAGGTGGCAACCGGTCAACATTGCGGGGATCGGTGTTTCGGGAGACAAGAGACCTCCCATTCATTGCAGCTGAAATTGCTGATCTGTGAAATGTCGAGGGCACCTTTGGAGCCAAGCCCACGGTCCTAGCGCCAGGTCACGTCAAGTGAGCCTGGGAATGAAGGCAACCCCCCTTTAAATAACAATTTCTACCTCGGTCGTTCATCTTAAGGACACGCGGTGCATATCCGTGTCATGTCGGCATTCGGGAGTTCGAGGGGTAAGCGCTCCTCGTCATTTCACATCTTGAAACCTCGAACCCCGAAGCGTCGAAAGCACCTAGAATCGGGCCCATGGTTTTGGCGCCTATTCACAATTGAACAAGCTTGGAGGAGGGGCGCTAACGTTTATCATTTGGCAAGATGGGTCCCAAAGCGTCGAGAGCGATCTTAGCCGTTCATCCCGGAGGAACACGTGGTGCGCGATTAGGTTCTTCGCCTTTTCGCCCATCGCGATTTCGAAGCATAAGGAGAAACTCTTTCATATTCATAAACGTCGAAAGTGCCTTTGAAAATAAATGTGGGTTCACAGCCCGTGGTCACTTGGGAAATAAAAAGAGTTGTGCAAAAGGGGTCAAAGGCGACGAGCTTAGTTGCAGAAGGGATCATTGCGATCTCCAGGTGCCATCTGATTTGACCTCAATCCTGGTTCTCGCTTGGAGTAAATGAAGTTGAGAGGGGGTTGGTTGAAATCTCTCCTCACTCATTAAGTGTAAGGTATGTAGGATCTGGCAAGCTATTGACCCGAGAGGATCCTGTGTACCGATTTTTTCCAAAGAAGCCATGTCGAGTCCTCGACTAGCCAGAGAGGTCTGCACATGCTAACTCGGCACTTAATGGCTCAACTACTCCCCTTGCAGGAGCCATGTGTAGTTAAGATGGCATCTAACGAAGAATATTCGTCTGAGTTTGACTGAAGGGACACCACGCCTTGGATGACTGAGCACGCCTCTGTTAGGCTAATTTTTTTTTTAGTATATAGACTCAGTCTTTGTATTTTGTAATCATCAATGGTTGAGTGAGGCTCCTGGTTGTAAAAATTTAATGAAGCACTGTTATTCTGGTTATGCATGGAATTTTGAGACTTCTTGCCTTATGAATGTCAGTTTCTTTCACGTCTTTGTTTACACTGTGTTAGAGCAGCCCGGAATTGGAGGATTCAGTCGAGTTGCAACTGTTAGAGGATGATGTAGGTTGGATCAATGTAGCAGTTGCATTGTTTCTAATCGGTCCCTGTGATTTTCTTAGCGCTGAACGACTTGGAATTGGAGGATCTAGTCAAGTCCCCCTTTCAGTTTCTCGAAGCCCTAAACCAAGAGGATCTTGCATTCAGAGTTTTTCTTCTACAAACTGCTGAAAGGCCTGTTGCCTGAGGTAGTTTGCTCACTCCTCTCACGAAGTCTTCAACCTGCTCATATTTAAATCAGCTCACTGACTGAAGTTGGATCAATACCTCCTTTGTTCCTTACATACTGGACTCAGTCCCTGAGTTAGAGTGATATCTTCCCGAGTCTCTACCCATTTGATCACCCATTAAAACTATCGTGACATCAAACTGATGGGCGTTGGGCTCTCCTTCTGCAAGCAATCCAGGAGTGACTTCTAACGCTAACACCTACCAGTCAAGGACTTTCTTCTTCTACAACCTAGGGTCATAAAGATCTATCAACTACTTTCTTGGTGACTAGGACATCTGTTTGTTGTGTAAGAATTTCTATATTTCATATACTCTCTCTTTTATTGCATGATTAATAGGAAACTCAGTAGTAGGAATTAAATAAATGTGTTTACCCTACTCATTTTTTTCATTCATATTTATCTTTATATAAGGCACTGGTTGATCTATAAGGTTATTTATTCATTAAAAAGACACTCATTTACTTCTACCCGATTTTCATGCATCCTTAGGAATAATGTTGAGCATACATATTAGTTAATTTTATTTATTGACCTTAGATTTTATTTCAAAAAAGAAAGTAGCTTAAGTTTCCTATTTTTTGTAACTTATTGTAGAAAGATACAAGATTTATACCTCCTCTTCAATTTTCTGTTGGATTATTGAGAGGGGGGGTGAATCAGTAATAGCGTAATTATAATCCTTTTCCTTCAACTATTATATCAATGTAGAATTATTATCCAATAATGACCAGTAAGAAATAAACAATCACATACATACACAGTACACCAGTGTTTTACGTGGAAACCCAAATTGAGAGAAAACCACAGAATGTTTTTTCTTATATGTCTTGAAGAATTACATTCATTGGAAGCACCAACTTCATTTTTTTTCCAGCTGCAATTGGAAAGAGGCTCCAAACCCCTAGTTTCTCAGGATACAACTTGATGGAAGCTCCAACTCCCCAATTCTTTGGCTACAACCAAAAGGAGGCTACAACCCCCTATGTTCTTCAACTACAACTGGAAGGTGGCTACAACCACCTGTCCTTGCCCCATTTTGTCAACCTGAAGTAGAATTAGAATTATGGAACCATTGTCACACTATCATTGTGATATGTACCGTTGTAAATCTGTACCATCTGAACCATGCATCAACTACGCATCAACCTGTACCTCAACCTATAATCAACCTGTACCATAAACAAGTCCATCAACCATGCACCAACCTGTACCAAACAACCTGTAATCAACTTGTACCATAAACAAGTGAATCCAACCATGTACCAAGTATGTACCAATCATGTGTCAACTACTCAACAACCAACATCATCAACTATACACCTCATGTATGTGTCAACTCATCAACTACTTGTCTCAACCATGTACTCAACATGTAACTCAACTAAAATTCCTCATCAATTTCATCATACAAATATGATTTGTAGCTCTGTAATATACCTAGTGTATATGATCACATTCCTTCAAACCTTCCTTCACTTTAAAAACAAGAGACTGGCATTTTCATCAAACTTTTCTTTAGTCTCACATGCCTAGTTTTGGATTAGTCAACAACTCTAACTTGAAGTAATCATAACTTTGTACCTATAATGTATAAAGATCTAAAAATGATATACAATGTTCTTCGGTGTGTTTTATGCAATTCCACCAAGTTTCACTACTTGGAACCTCTCATAAAAAGAGTTATAGCAAAAATGACATACCTTGTTGAATTCTGACTTATTCTAGAGAGCGAACTTGTAGAGCGTGCCCCACATGGAATATTTTATGAATTGATATGAAAATATTAAAAATAATAATATAGACTGTATCCTAACCAACACATTTGGTCTCACTGAATTTGGATCTATTATGAAGAAGTTGCGACATTTTTACCCAAAACACTTGTTTTTGACTAGTTTCAGGACTAGCCACAAACCCTATTTTCCATGGAGTGTAACTCCCAAAATAAAATGACCCACAAGATGAATTTTTTACCACAGATACTTGGATATTTTTTCTCAATGGAATATAAATTTCATGGTCTGAATCATTATAGAAAAAAAGGTATAGCGAAAATGGTGAGATGACCTGTAAATAACATACCTTAGAAAGCACCATCAAAAGAATTTATCCTTCCTTGCATTTCGGCCTTCTTTTCTTCACCTTCACTCATAATTATGGTTTAGATATCCTTGGTTACCTTAGAAACTGATAGATATTCAATATTCTCAAGTGTGTATTAAATGAGAGAGCCTTGCCTCTTATTTATACTCTCCAAGTAGCTTCCTTAAAAACATCTTCTAGGTCACTTGACCGACTTTCCTTATTTTAGGGTTAACCCACTTCTAATTTCTCCATTAAAATTATTATTGAAATAGTTTATTTTGTATTCAATTTGAATTATAATACACTCATCACTTCACTTTATTATTTATCCTTTAAAAACCTCTTAAACCACTTTGACTACTTTGACCTTTTGGGGATTCTAGATGACATACGAGGGTCCTACAACTTCGTAAGGCCATAACTCTCAAACCGTGAGGATTTATGTGACGTTCCACATACCACTAGAAATGGCATGATATGTACTATCCATATAGAATAGTATTATCTAAAAATAGATCATAAATCATACCGTTACCCATCAAACAAACTTGGGTCCATTACCCAAACCTAGGGTCTCCAACTTCTCATGGCCATAACTCTCTAACTGTGAGGATTTATGTTACGTTCCACATACCACCGGAAGTGGAATGACAAACACTATCCATATAGGATATATTCCTTGACAAATTCACTGTCCTTCAACTCATTATTCCACAATTAAGCATGGGTTCTCTTACTCTGCAAAGCATCTTCCCGTGAGGGATTTCACCATAAGGGGACCACTTTGGAGTTCATCCATATTTAATTCTTAATAACCATGAAAAAACAATAATGAATCATATTTACATCAAACAATATTGGGTCCATTACCCAAACCTTTGTGCTACGGGGCTTTCTTCAAGGGTTTACATCAATGACAACTAACCTTAATCAACAATCTCCCCCTTTGGCATTGATGGCAACACTCTGATGCAATAATGAAATCATATCACTCATGCTCCCCCTGGAATCATGCCTCTATCATCTGCATCTGATAAATCATCTCCCCCTAGAACCATGCCTCTATCCTCTACATTTGATAAATCTCTCCCCCTTTTTCATCAATGACAAAGGTATCTTTCCATCTGGGGCTGCTCCCCCTAACTAAATTGTCCTCTTATGGTGCTTCCTCGTGTACATCTAAGACATATAAGATAAGCATTCATTTTGGAGTAGAAATAAATCCAAGTCTTTGGCGAATATATTCAAAGGCTTCCCATGGAAGTGGTTTTGTAAAGATGTCTGCCACTTGTTCTTTTGTTCCCACATACTCAACTCTGATGTTCTTTTCTGCAACCTGTTCCCGTAGAGAGTGATACTTGATTGGAATGTGCTTCGTCTTGGAGTGCATCACCGGGCTTTTTGAGATACTGATGGCACTTGTATTATTACAATATATTGGAGTGGGCTCATCATACTCAACCTGTATATCTGTCAAAGTTTGTTTCATCCAAAGAACCTATGTACAACATGTTGCTACTGCAATATACTCTACCTCGATTGTAGATAGAGATATTGATGATTGTTTCTTGCTTAGCCATGATACCAAACACTCACCTAAGTAGGACGCTACTCCACTGGTGCTTCGTCGGTCATCAATACAACCTACCTAATCTGCATCCGTGTAGGCAATAAGTGTTAGATCTTTTCCTTTTGGATACCATAATCCAAACTCTTCTGTTCCTTTGAGATATCTGAAGATCCTCTTTACTTCTAATACATGTGATTCCTTTGGTGCTACTTGAAATCATGCCACCTGTCCAACTTCCTGCATTACATTTGGTCTAGATGCTGTCACATATAGTAGGCTGCAAATCATTGACCTGTATTGCCTCTGATCTGTAGACTTCGAATCATCATCTTTGCTCAACTTACAACTGGTTTGCATGGGAGTGATAACTGGTTTGCAATCTTCCATTCCGAACCTCTTTAGCATTTCTCTGATATACTTGGTTTGAGAAATAAAAATTCCTTGGTTGCTTTGACGTATCTGAAGTCCCATAAATAAGGATAGTTCTCCAAGTAGTGACATTTCAAATTCATTCTGCATGTCTTTTGCAAATTCCTGGATTAACCTATCATCATCACTACCAAAAATAATATCATCAACATAAACTTCAATTAATAAAATATTACCTTGACTTACCTTGATGTAGAGATTGTTGTCTGCACTTCCTTTTCTGAACCCTGCCTGCTGCAAATACTTATCTAGTCTGGAGTACCATGCTCTAGGAGTCTGTTTTAGACCATACAAGGCCTTCTTTAATTTACACACATAGTCTGTGTTCTCTGACAATTGAAATCCTTCTGGTTGTTCAATGTAGACTTCTTCTTCAAGTTCCCCATTCAGAAAAGCTGATTTTACATCCATCTGATATACTTTAACATTTTTGGAGCATGCATAAGTTAAAAGCAAACGAATTGCTTCCATTCTGGCAACTGGGGCATATGTCTCTTCAAAGTCGATTCCTTCAATCTGTGCATATCCTTTACATACCAATCTAGCTTTGTTCCTTGTAACCTGTCCATCTTCATTCAATTTATTCCTGAAAACCCATTTTGTGTCAATCACATTCTTATTCTTTGGTCTTGGAACCAATTCCCAAGTGCCATTTTTATCTGTTTGATCTAATTCTTCATCCATGGCCTTATTCCAAAATTCATCCTTACTGGCTTCTTCAAAACAGTTTGGTTCAATTGTAGATAAGAGTGCTAGGTGTGTTTGTTCTAGTGAATAGATTTTTCTTCTAGTCACAACTCCTGCATCTTTGTTTCCAATAATCTGATCCGAAGGATGATTCTTCTGTACTCATTTGCTAGATGTCTTTGGAGATACTTGTTGAACTTGCTATTCTTCGTCTATCGAATTCTCTTCATCTGCATCTTCCTCTTCTACTTCTTTTTCATCTTCTTCTTCGAAAATTTGTTCCATTGATTTGTTTTCTTCTTCCTTTGATTCTGGTCTACCTGTTTCATCAATTGTTACATTGATGCTTTCCACAACTTTGTTTAATCTTAGATTGTAACACGTGTATGCTTTCCTTGTACTTGAGTAACCAATAAGTATTCCTTTTTCCACACGAGAGTCAAAATTTTCCATTCTGCCATCTTCTCTTTTGATGTAGCATTTGCTTCCAAAAACTCTGAAGTGCTTCACATTTGTTGGTCTTCCTTGCCATAGCTCGTAGGGATTTTTATTAGTGTTGTTTCTAAGCATTACTCTGTTTTGAATGTGAACCGTTGTATGCACTGCCTATGTCCAAAATATATCTGTCAAATTTGAATCCATTATCATTGTTCGAGCCATTTCTTGTACTATCTTGTTCTTTCTTTCAACAACTCCATTTTGTTGAGGTGTCCTAGCGACAGAGAATTGCATTTTTATTCCATGATTGTTGCAGTAGTCCATAAATTCCTTTGAGGTGAATTCTCCTCCATTATCTGATCTTAAGCATTTGATTCTTGAATCCATCTCATTTTCAACCATTTCCTTGTAGATCTTGAAGTTTTCAAAAGCTTCTGACTTGTTATTAAGAAATCAAACTGCAGTCATTCCTGTATAATCATCAACTAATAACATAAAGTATCTCTCACCTTTTAAGCCTTTTGTTGTAGTTGTTCCAACTAGATCAGTATGCACAATTTCCAGTGGTTTTGTTGTTGAATATTCCTTTGATTTGAACCTGGTCTTTGTTTGCTTTCCTTGTTGGCAATGCTTGCATAAAGTGTTGGTTGGTTTCGTGATCTGGGGCATTTCTATGACTGCTTCTCTTTTGCTGACTTTGACAAGGTTATCAAAATGCATGTAACCCATTCTTCTGTGCCATAGCCAACTTTCATCTTCCTTTCCTAGACAACACTTTTCATTTCCAATTTCGTTTAACACATATATGTTACTTGAAGTTCTTGCATCTATAGCGACCAATTTCCCTGAACCTTCTTTTCTTATCTGACACTTTTGTGAATTGAAAGTAACTTTATGACATTGGTCACACATTTGACTCACACTTAAAAGATTATGTTTCATATCTTCTACTAGTAGAACATTTTCTTCCTTTTCATTCTTGTTCCCAATTCAGACTGTGCCTTTTCCAATGATTTTGGCTTAATCATCATTTTCGAAGGAGACTGATCCATCTCTTTCCTTTCGTAGTGTAAGAAACTTGTCTCTGTCACCTGTCATGTGTTTTGAACATCCACTATCAACATACCAACCACGTTTATTTTGTTTAGCTTGTAGAGCGATTTTGCATTCTTCATTGGTATATTGATCTTGCTTTCTTATCCATGTCGTTTTCTAAAGTTTTTGTTTGTGACTCTGTTGAGGTTCTTTAGGAGAGACTGTCATTCTGCAATTTTTGGCCATGTGTCCAAAATTGTTACATTTGTAACATTCCACTTCAATGCTCAAAGATTCAAACCTGTTGTAACTTCTTCTCTGTGTTTCACTAGGTATTCTTGAATAAACCCTTTGTGTATGGCTCTCAAAGTAGTTATTGTTCATGTTGTTAGCTCTGCAATTTACAGCTATATGTCCAAAATTATTACATGCGTAACATAAACCAAAAAATATAGTTTGATACCTAGTAGTTGAAGATCTTCTAAAAGGAGGTGCTCTTATGAATCCTTCTTCTTCTTGAGGCATGTCTATCTGTTCTTGATTCTGAAATCTAAATCTTCTCGGTAGAGGAGTGTCCCTGTAATCTACCTTGTATATCTTTTTATCCCCTTTGATTGTTTCTACAAATCTTTTTGGATTTGTTTCTTTCTCTTTTGTTTTGGAGCTTGATCCCTTTTCTGTCTGATTGTATCCAAGTCTGGACTTATCAAAATGAGATTTTTGACTACTGATAATGTCATCCAGAACTTTTGAGCTATTCTGTATAATTTTCTTTTGAATATTCTTTCTCAGTGTGACAATCTCTGCTTCCAGGTTTCCAATGATCATGTCCTTTCCTTCTATCTATTCTTTGAGTGATTCTTCAATTCTTTTATCTTCTTCTATTTGAACCTTCAATTTTGTAATCATTTGTTATAGTTCTTGAGTGTATTTTTTTTTATCTAGTTATGCTTGTAGTTTCTTGTTTTTATTCTTTTCTCTTCTAATAACTTCTATGGCACTCATTAAGTCTTCTTAGAAGTCAACTTATGCCTCTTCAATTTATTCTTCATATTCTTCTTCGGAGTCTTCTTTATCAGTGTCTTCTACTGCCATGAATAGAACTCTCCCTGTTTCACTGTCACTGACTTTATCTTCATCTGATGATGACATGTCTTCTTTGGTGCAAAAGCTTTTCTTGAAAACTCTATTTGTAGTTCTTTTACCTTTATATGTTTGCCTACATTTTGAGTAACCTTCATCATTTCTCTTTTTATTATGAGGACATTTATTAGCAAAATGACCAATACCATCACAATTAAAACAAATTAAATGAAGCTTACCTCTATACTTACCGTTGGTTCAGTTGTTCAGTATTTTGACAAAGTTGGCCACTTCTTCATCATATTCCGAGATGTCGTTGCTATTGCTATATTCTTCTTGTTCCTTTTTTTTTTCTTTGATCTTTTGGATGCTTTGAAGGTTGCTTCTTTTACATCTGGATTTTCCTGCTCAGTTCTCATCTCATATGCTGTGAATATTCCATGTAGTTCATCCATGCTTATTGAGTTTAGATCCGATCTTTCTTCTAGTGCTGATATCTTAGGGTTGAATCTCATAGGAAGACATCCTAGTACCTTTTGAACAATTACAGATTCTTCGATTTCTTCTCCCAATCCTATGATTGCATTCACTGTTTCATCGACTCATAAGAAGTAGGTTGTAATATCTTCATCTTCCTTCATTTTTAGTTGTTTGAATTGACCTCTGTAAGTTTGAAGCTTTGCTGCTTTGACTTTTGAATCTCCTTCATAAATATTTCGAAGCTTGTCCCAAATCTCTTTAGCAGATTTACAATGTGCAACTTTGGTGAATACTGTATCACTGAGACCATTCAAAAGTGCATTTTTGGCTTTGGAATTATTCTCACCGAGTATCATTGCTTTGTCATTTGTTCGTGGAACTGCTAGAGTTGTGTATCCATCTACAATTGATTGTCAAACTTGAAATCCTTGTGCTTGTATATATGTTTTCATCCTTATGCTCCAAAAAGAATACTTATGTCCATCAAACTATGGTATTCCATTTTTATACGAGTTGGTACTCTCCATGATCTACCTTTCAGTGGTTAAACTGATTTATGAAGGAACCTGCTCTGATACCAATTGTTGGATTACTGAGAGGGGGGGTGAATCAGTAATAGTGTAATTATAATCATTTTTCTTCAATTGTTATATCAATGTAGAATTATTATCCAATAATGAGTAGTAAGAAATAAACAATCACATACATACACAGTACACAAGTATTTTACTTGGAAACCTAAATCGGGAGAAAACCACGGAATGTTTTTTCTTATATGTCTTGAAGAATTACATTCATTGGAAGCACCAACTTCCTTTGTTTTCTAGCTGCAATTGGAAGGAGGATCCAACCCCCTAGTTTCTCAGGCTACAACCTGAGGGAATCTCCAACTCCCCAATTCTTTGGCTACAACCAGAAGGAGGCTACAACCCCCTATGTTCTTCAGCTACAACCACCTATCCTTGCCCTGTCCTGCCACCCTGAAGTAGAAGTAGAATTATGGAACCACTGTCACACTATCACTATGAGATATACCGATGTAAATATGTATCAATAAATCTGAACCATGCATCAACCATGATTCAACCTATACCTCAACCTGTAATCAACCTGTACCATAAACAAGTGCATCAACCATACACCAACCTGTACCAAACAACCTATAATCAACCTGTAACATAAACAAGTGCATCCAAACATGGATCAAGTATGTATTAATCACGTGTCAACTACTCATCAACCAACATCATCAACTATACACAACATGTATGTGCCAACTCATCAACTACTTGTCTCAACTACTTGTCCTACCACCCTGAAGTAGAAGTAGAATGATGGAACCACTGTCACACTATCACTATGAGATATACCGATGTAAATATGTACCAATAAATCTGAACCATGCATCAACCATGCTTCAACCTGTACCTCAACCTGTACCATAAACAAGTGCATCAACCATACACCAACCTGTACCAAACAACCTATAATCAACCTGTAACATAAACAAGTGCATCCAAACATGGATCAAGTATGTATTAATCACGTGTCAACTACTCATCAACCAACATCATCAACTATACACAACATGTATGTGCCAACTCATCAACTACTTGTCTCAACCATGTACTCAACATGTAACTCAACCAAAATCCCTCATCAATTTCATCATTCAAATATTATTTGTAGCTCTATAATAGACCTAGTTTATATTATCACATTCCTGCAAACCTTCCTTAACTTTAACAACAAGAGACTATCATTTTCATCAAACTTTTCTTTAGTCTCACATGCCTAGTTTTGGATTGGTCAACAACCCTAACTTGAAGTAATCATAACTTTGTACCTGTAATGTATAAATATTTGAAACTGATACACAATGTTCTTCAGTGTGTTTTATGTAATTCCTCCAAGTTTCACTACTTGGAACTTCTCAAAAAAGGATTTATAGCAAAAATGACATACCTTGCTGAATTTTGGCTTATTCTAGAAAGTGACCTTGTAGAGCGTGTCCCGCATGAAATATTTTTTGAATTGATATGAAACTATTACAAAGAATACTAAATACTGTAACCTAACCAACACATTTGGTTTCACTTAATTTGGATCTGTTATGAAGAAGTTACAACGTTTTTACCCAAAACACCTATTTTTTACTAGTTTCAAGACTAGCCACAAACCCTATTTTCCACGGAGTGTAACTCCCAAAATACAATGACCCACAAGATGATTTTTTTACCAAAGATACTTGGATATGTTTTCTCAATGGAATAGAAATTTCATAGTCTGAATCATTATATAAAAAATGTTATAGCAAAAATGGTGAGATGACCTATAAATAACATACCTTAGAAAACACCATCAAAAGAATTCATCCTTCCTTGCATTTCAGCCTTCTTTTCTTCACCTTCACTCAAAATTCTAGTTTAGATATCCTTGGTTACCTCAGAAACCTATATATATTCAATATTCTCAATTTTTTATTAAATGAGAGAGCCTTGCCTCTTATTTATACTCTTCAAGTAGCTTCCTTAAAAACATCTTCTAGGTCACTTGGCCGACTTTCCTTATTTTAGGGTTAACCCACTTCTAATTTCTCCATTAAAATTATTATTGAAATAATTTATTTTGTA
>ML795886.1:26917-42406 GCA_009831015.1 Picea engelmannii
TTTTAAGAGGTTGCAAACTTCTTGTTGGTTGGGATGCTTAAACATTTTAAAGTTGTTGGAAAACATTCATGATTTGTTTTTCAATTTGCTTTCTTTGTTGACTGCATATCTTTGATTGTCAATTACCCAAAGTTTTCATTTTTAAATTATAGTACGTTTTGGGCTGAATTTGTCTTATAATTCTGAATACAAATACTTTCTTTATTTCCTTATCACCTTTTCTCTTGGAGTTAGTTTATTCTCTAATGTTTGTTTTTCTTGTAATTCATGATTATATTTAATGACATACATGCATCTCACCTTCGATTGTGTTTTACAGGTAGCACCTTTGCACTAGAAATAGGCTCAAGTCAACTTGCATCTCTTTCCTAGCTCATGAGCCGAATTAGGGCTCTCTATTTGAATATAAATTAGAACAGTTTTGGAATATTGTGACAGTAGTCAAACCATGACTTAACGGAGTGGTTAATCAATGCTCATTCTTACATATTAGCTGGTGATAAAATCCTATGTAACGAGGGAACAATTCACACACTAAGTAGTTTCTCACGTGAAAGGTGAAGAGTCAAAGTATAAAGGATAAAAATAAAAAGGGATAACCTTATTTATCTAGGTGCAACAAATATTCAAATAAATCTCAATAGTTGGTTTTCATCCCCTATCAGGATAAAATAAAATCCACATCAACAGGATGTTAAGCATGCACTAAATAAACTTGGAAGGAATGGGAAAGCAATCTTGACTAGACTAGGGGATATGTAGATATCTCCATCGGGGCTATGGACACTCACTGGTAGTAAAGCAAGGTCTATGATGTTTTGGTGGCTTCATCAAGGCTATGGATGCTCGCGGGCAGTCGAACAACACCTAAGGGATAATATATATGCACCTAGTGAAAATATTTTATATCCCAAACCTATATTATCCCATGACGGAGATACCAATATGAATTGTCGACATAATTTAAGGAATTAAATCCTGCCATCATTCATCCTTTGATTACAATAGACAAGCTCTAGTAGTCAGCATGCAAACATCACCAGTGAGCTCACCAAAATGGAATCTTTCGAGTAACTATTGCACATTAATTCCATAATTTGTTATCTTAAACATAATTATATGACCCTTTACATTTTTACTTGTAAGTTAGGGAATACCAATGGATATTCTGGCTTCGGCCAATGTGTTCATTTACCATTTCTCTAAGAGAATAAATTGCCCCCCCCTACAAATATTTTAAATTGGAATCCTTGTATACTCTCTCATGCAAATGGAAGAGCTCGAATCTCTCTTCTCACTCTCCATACTTTATCATTTACAATGTTTCTTCATGATTTCTCTCTCACTTGACCAATTTCTTAACTCCCAATTTTTTTGTTCTAGCCATGTCAGTGAGTTAGTGATTAATCTACCGATACAAAAAGGGATGACCACTTAACATTTTCAAGCTTGAGTTGGGTGTATCGGACATCTTCCAACCAAATCTACTAGTACACCGGTGAGCTTCCCACAAACTTCGTCCATACATTGGCGATCTTTCAATTAACCCATAGTTGTCTAAACTATCTTCCTTAAAAAACTTAGTTGTTTTCTAAATAATTATGTAGCAATGAAGTTACCACCAACTTCGTCGGTGCCCTCCTCCCGTATCAAAAAATTTCACAACTTCTCTAATACTCCTCTTATCGACAAAGTTCATAATTATGACTTTGGTATCATCCTCCACATATCGATACACTTCTTGCAAACCCTGTCGATAACATTATTCACATCCCGGGGGCGTTGCTAACATCCCCACCGATACCACCTCACCTTTATCGATGAAGGTAATACTAGATTCATCAATACTATTTTTATCCACGCCTTCATCTTGAGACCTCTCTTATTGTCCTCCAACTCAAATATATCTTATTGCATCCATCAATCAGGTTTCTATAATTTTTTATGGCTATGTTTTTTACACCTGACTCTGTAACTGATGATTGATTTCATACCTTGCTTAATCTAAATTATGTTTCATGATTAATTATATTCGTGTCTCCATTAGTTTTGACTGTGCATACTATACCTACTTGTTTACATTGCGCTTCTTGATTTTATGACCAACCATAATCATGAAAGTTTCATCTATCATCAGGTGGATTAACTGCAACATTTGTAATAATTGTGTTGGCTCGGAATTGCATCTTAGAAGAAAATTGCTCCTCCCAACTCACAAACAGATTCAAGCACTCCAAAGGTCAGTTGGTTGTTTTTGCAGGTTTACATTTCTGGGTTGCTGATAGATAACATCAGCTCCAATGGATGAACTAAAATTCTATACATCACAGATGACACAGGAACTGATAGAACTGAATTAGGGAAAAACAACAACAAGAATGGGACCCGAACTTTCATTAAAAAATTCCCTTGCTCGCAATTTTTGGGTGTTCATTAAAATGTATTGTTCATCCCCGATACCAGCCAATTGTATGATACGCATCACAACAACCCCAATGTAACTAACATAATCCGGCTCGAAAGTGCCAAAATGGAATGGAATGTTCGAATAGCATGGTAAATTGCCTCGCGAGAAGTATCTCTCCACGCTCTTCATGTTGCAAAAAATAGTAATCCAATCGAACACCATATAAGTAAGTGCGATCCCTTGAAATCCTCTTCAACAAGGTAATCGGTCAATATCCTTCTTCCACATCCACACATCCATGCATAACTTCTTTGGTTGAAATGTTTGTATTATGCCAATTATGATTTTAAATTTAAATAATTTTTAAAAGGTTTAAATTATTTAAATTTAAATTGTATTTAAACAAAAGTGCCAAATCATATATTAATGAAGGTTTTGATAATGCCAAGGCAACGTGAGTGGAATTGGAGTGTCACATGAAATGTGGAGTGAGGAAGAGGGGGCCTTTCCCCCCCACCAAGTTATTCCTATAAAAACAAGGCACACGGCCCTTTCAAAATCTCCCATGCACATTTTACTTAAACCATACTCAACCCTCCCAGACGACTTGAGAATAACACCGTTGACCTCATCGGAGTAGTTCAGAATAACATTGTTGACCTCAACGTAGTAGTTGAGAGGAATAGCTCTGATCTCAAGAGAGTAGACGAGAGGAACTACGCAGACGTACCGACATAAATGAGAGAAAATACTCCAATATAACAGGGAGTTAGTGAGAGGAACACCACCAAAAAGAGGTCAATTTTTTTTATTGTCAACAGGAGAAGCAAATTTAAGAGAAACCCGCATTGGAAGTGGATCATAATGTTGATTGAAATAAGTATGAAGAACCGACATAATCTAAACTTGAACCCAAGTTGCAATGAGAAGATTAGGCCTCTACTAGATGGCGTGGATAGACTAAGAAAACATTGAAGATTAAAATATAATATAATATAAAATATAAAATGAAAAAATAAAATAGCTCACACACACTTCCCCTTTATTTGTGCATACTTGAAGATTAAAATAAATTAAAATATAAAAAGAAAAAACCCATGTCATACTAACTGACGCAGGCGAATACGCGACCATACCCCGTCGCGCTCTCCCGCTCACAGGATCGTTCTAAAATTATCCCTTCTTCTGAGCCGAATTAGCTCCTTGGATCCCGGAGTGGAATCCCCATTAAGCACCTAATCCACAGGTCCTTATTTACCCTTCATGGCCTCCAGCACTTAACCGTGTGTTAATTTCCTTGTCGCAACTCGCCTCTCGCGAGTTCGTGAGTCGATGCTCTCGACTCTCCCCGTCTCATCCCACGATGTCTGATATCACGAGACAGGTATGGCTCCTTTTCTCGTCAGTGACCCCCGTGCGTGACCATCGTCTAGGCTAATGCTAATGCTTCTCGCCTTTCGCGCCTTTGCGAGTCCAAAGGTCCAACCCTGGTGCCTTTCTTTCCCGAGCTTCCGAGAGATGAGGTTAACTTCCTCGCTGAGGCCCTTGCTACTACGCGAGTCGAATGCCCAAATTTCTGCTTCCTATCTCCAGAGTCCCCGAGACACGAGGAGGTCAACGAAGTGTTGACTCCTTCCGCAAGGTGACGTGTGTCCGCCTTCTACCTCCCAGGCCCACCTTACAATTCTACCATGTGTCCACAATTCGCGGCTTCGCGAACTCGCCTCTCGCGAGTTCAAATACCCAACTCTCTGGCTCCCGATAACCGAGACATCGAAACGCCGATATCGCTTCCTCGCGATCTCTCCCTCTCGCGACTTCACCGCTCGCGAGGTCCAATGAATCCAACGTCAACTTCCGAGAACCGAGACGTTAAAGCACCGTTGTCACTCCCTCGTGACCTCACTTTATCGCGACCTTGCTTCCCCCTGGACACGAATCCACGGTCCAGATACTCTCGGCTAATCCAACGACCGATGCTACTCTTCCGGCTACTTAAACTCTGCGTGACTTTTCCCAATCTAACGGCTGTCGAGATCTCCGAGTGAGATCTGACGGCTCTCGGTCTCCTCCTCCTATGCGTGCTTCTTTGGACGTCTTCCTGGACGCGAATCTTCAACGGTCCAGATCTTTTCTCCTGCCGATCTGATGACTGGTGATACTCTCTCTTGAGCATGCACGTGCTTTCTTCCTGCCTTGGGGAAAATTTCAGGGTTCTAAAGACCTCAACCTTTGCTTCCTTCCTCTACGGGCTCTACAACTTTGAACCTCGATGTGTGTTCCCCACAACGCTATCCCTTCTGAGCTTTTCCCTTTCGAATCCTTAAAGGATTTCGACGTCTGCGCTCCTGCAGAGTCTTCTCACACCAAAGTGCTATCTCTCCTGAGCTTTTGGGATTGCTCAGACCCCTAAAGGGTTTCGTTCTTCTTCTCCCTTAGAAGGAGAATAAAATGGATGCCCTCCTGGCTATCCTTCTGCTCAAGCGACCCTCTCGCTGAGTCCTTATGAGTGTTCAGCAACCCGTGCAAGTCCCTTAGCGGATGCTTCCTTCAAGTAGTAGAACTCAAAGAGTTCTCTTCTCCTGTGTCGTCTGCACACTTTCTCGACGCCCTTCTGGCGGAATCTCTTGGCTACAGAATGCTTAGTAGTTTTGTCTTCTTTATCCTGTGCCTCTATGCACCCGCTCGATGCCCTCCTGGCAGAGCTTCTCAGAATCCTCAGTGATTCTGGTCTTCCTTTGAACTTCTCAATAGATTTCCTTCTTCAACGCAACCCGTGCGTATGCTCAATGCCCACTTGGCAGAGCTCTACAGAACTTACAACAAAGTTCTGTCTGCAACTGTGCCTCAGCTACACAGCCTTGCCTCCAAGGTATTCAGCAACCTTGAGGTCTTCCTCTTGAGTTGTTGACTTCAGCCCTGTGCCTCAGCACGTCTTTGTCTGACTCCTCAGAGTTTAGAAGTGCAACCTCTGTGCACGGCTCTCATAACCTCAGCGTTCTATCACACCCTCCTGGTATGAAGCCTCAAAGACCTTCAACCTGAAATCAAACACACTCCTGCAGAATGCATGATAACAATACACAATTGCAGCATATAATGAACATACACATACATACATGCATATAATGACAGACTGGTGCAGGAAAAACTGCTCTGTATTAATAATGGCAAATGCCTGTATATTTTACAAGGTGTTCCCGAGCTCTCCTCAGCTCTACATGCATTCTATCTACATGTATCTCCTCTCCTCAAAATTAGATCTCTCTATCTGTTTTACCTGAGGTGCTCTTAGCGCTTCCCTCCAGGATTTACCTACTCTATTAATTACAATCAATGGCTGTCTAGTCCAGGATATGGAACTAGATCTCAACCGATCTATAATAAATGCCTATCTTATCTACAGCCTGCGCAAAGGCATGGCATTCATGGCTCACCAGCCTAAGACATTAATTTACATTGAATTCAAATTCAAAATGAGGCTGCGCCTCCCTTTCAGCCCGGAATGGGTGCGCGCTGACGTGGCTGGCTGGCTGGCTGGATGCATGGAGAGATGCTCCTGCATCATACTCCACAACTGCAAAAATCATGAGCTCCTGCTCATGAGCTTCCTCTGCATTTGTTGGAATCCACTTGGATCCCAAACAAGTCGTTGGAGCTTTTCATCTGCTCCATTTTGCTTCTGTTGTTGCTTCCGCTGCGTTGCTGCTGCCTTTTCTCTACCCAGCTTCTCTTCGCTGGTAATCTGCGCTGAACTCAACATCAGCCCCCTGATGTCCTCTATCTCTCGATCCAGCTGCTCATGTCGCTGGCTCTGCCTTTGCAGTCTCCTAAGCTGCAAAAGATTTTGGCCAATGGACAGATCATCATGATCTCCCATACCACCTTCTTCTTTTTCATCTGTGGACTCAAACTGCCACTTTGCTGTAGTCTTTAGCTCTGCAGTATCTCTTTGACTGACTTGCTGCTCAGTCATTCTCTTTTCTTCTGACAGCTCAAATTCTGTCAATTCCCTTGCTGGTTCTGGATTGTTCAGCCAATCCTCCAGCATCGCCAGCTCCATCTCCCATGGAGTAATAAATTTTCCTGCCTGCTCCTCGGCTTCTTCCGCTGTTAGCCTCAGTGCTACAGCTTCTTTCTGTTCTTCTGCAACTTCCCTTGTTGCAGTTCTTTCAGCTTCACGGCTGTAAATGCTGAGCCACTCCTTGGAATGCCCACTCTCTCCTTCTGCTCTTGCAACCTCCCCTGTTGCATTGGTTTCAGCTTCAGTGCTGAAAATTCCGAGCCATTCTTTAGAATGATCATCTTCCTCTTTTTCTCCTGCTTGAGCTTTTGTTGTTAGCCTCAGTGCTACAGCTCCTTCAGCTTGCTGGCTGAAATTATTGAGTTTTTCCTCAGAACACTCATTCTTCTTTTCATCTACTTGGGCAGTCCCAAATGCCTGCTCCAACTCTTCTTCTCCTCCGCTTGTGGTTGTTTGATGGAAATCAGTCATCATCAACTGTGATTGTTCCCCTGCTGTTGCTGTATGTACAACAGAATTTTCTACCTCCCCCTGGGCATATGGTAGGAATAACTCGATTCCCCCAATCATCAGGATATCATTCTGGTTCTCCTCTTCTGTCAGCTTCATCTGCTGATCTTCTTGCGAGCTCATATGCTCTGTCAGCTCTCCTGGCTGAATCTGATTTCTCAAATCATTCCTACCCATCTGGCCATATGGGATGCTTCCACTGCTGCTTTCCTTGCAGACCATGAGATTAACCGATCCCATCTTCATCAGCAACCCTTGCTGGATTGAACTCTTCCCTGAGTCCATGAGACTCTCAGACAGTCTCAATTTCTCATCTTTGCCCTCCAGGTATCTTAGTACACTTCCGCTGCCCTCTTGGCAGTCTTCGAGACCTTGCAGTGATCTCTGATCATTGCCCAGCTGACAATGTGAAATTCCTTGGCTGTCCTCACGATAGTCTTTGAGATCCTCAACTGATCCCAATTCGTTGCCCTCCTGGCAAACTGGAATTTCTTCTTTTCTGCCCAACCGGCAGTATTTGAAACCATCAGTTGATTCCAATTTATTCCAATCATCATCATCATCATCGCCATCGAGACTTTTTCCTGTCTTTGGCCAACAGTAACAAATCATGTCTTCTTCTCTGGCCCTGAGGTTCTCAGCATACCTCAGCCATCTTTTCAACAACCTCTGCTATCTTTTGACAATCAATTCCCTGACTGGCCATTTAAACCTCGGCGTCTTCATGGGCCATCCATGCACCCATCTCTGCTTTTTGTCCTGCCGCATCCTCATCTCGAGCTCCTCCATCTCTTGCTTTATGTCAGTGAGCTCTCTATCCATTTCTGCTGCACTCATCAGCTTTGAGCTTTTCCTTTCAGCATGCTTATGGCCTTCAATAGCCACGCTGCTGTTTCTATCTGCCTCCCTGTCAGATCTACTGCTGTCACTCCCGTAATCCTGAGTGCTCGGCTTCATTTTCTCACAGTCCTGCTAACTGTCTCCTTTATTGCTGCCTACCTACAAACAATCATTACAGAGTCCTCAACAACTCTGTCTACTTCCTGCTTCCTTCTCGCTTCACCTGAAATATACAGATGAAGTTCCCGCTCTGATACCACTTGACGCAGGTGAATACGCGACCATACCCCGTCGTGCTTTCCCACTCACAGGATCGTTCTAAAATTATCCCTTCTTCTGAGCTGAATTAGCTCCTTGGATCCCGGAGTGGAATCCCCATTAAGCACCTAATCCACAGGTCCTTCTTTACCCTTCACGGCCTCCAGCACTTAACCGTGTGTTAATTTCCTTGTCGCAACTCGCCTCTCGCGAGTTCGTGAGTCGATGCTCTCGACTCTCCCCATCTCATCCCACGATGTCCGATATCACGAGACAGGTATGGCTCCTTTTCTCATCAGTGACCCCCGCGCGTGACCATCGGCTAGGCTAATGCTAACGCTTCTCGCCTTTCGCGCCTTTGCGAGTCCAAAGATCCAACCCTGGTGCCTTTCTTTCCCGAGATTCCGAGAGATGAGGTTAACTTCCTCGCTGAGGCCCTCGCTACTTCGCGATTCGAATGCCCAAATTTCCGCTTCCTATCTCTCGAGTCCCCGAGACACGAGGAGGTCAACGAAGTGTTGACTCCTTCCGCAAGGTGACGTGTGTCCGCCTTATACCTCCCGAGCCCACCTTACAATTCTACCACATGTCCACAATTCGCAGCTTCGCGACCTCGCCTCTCGCGAGTTCAAATACCCAACTCTCTGGCTCCCGATAACCGAGACATTGAAACGCCGATATCGCTTCCTTGCGATCTCTCCCTCTCGCGACTTCACCGCTCGCGAGGTCCAATGACTCCAACGTCAACTTCCGAGGACCGAGACACCAAAGCACCATTGTCGCTCCCTCATAACCTCACTTCCTCCTGGACACGAATCCACGGTCCAGATACTCTCGGCTAATCCAACGGTCAATGCTACTCTTCCAGCTACTTAAACTCTGCGCAAATTTTCCCGATCTAACGGCTGTCGAGATCTCTGAGTGAGATCTGACGGCTCTCGGTCTCCTCCTCCTGTGCGTGCTTCTTTGGACGTCTTCCTGGACACGAATCTTCAACGGTCCAGATCTTTTCTCCTGCCGATCTGACAACTGGTGATACTCTCTCCTGAGCATGCACGCACTTTCTTCCTGCCTTGGGGAAAATTTCAGGGTTCTAAAGACCTCAACATTTGCTTCCTTCCTCTGCGAGCTCTACAACTTTGAACCTCACTATGCGTTCCCCACGATGCTATCCCTTCTGAGCTTTTCCCTTTTGAATCCTTAAAGGATTTCGACGTCTGCGCTCCTGCAGAGTCTTCTCACACCAAGGTGCTATCTCTCTTGAGCTTTTGGGATTGCTCAGACCCCTAAAGGGTTTCGTTCTTCTTCTCCCTTAGAAGGAGAATAAAATGGATGCCCTCCTGGCTATCCTTCTACTCAAGCGACCCTCTCGCTGATTCCTTATGAGTGTTCAGCAACCCGTGCAAGTCCCTTAGCGAACGCTTCCTTCAAGTAGTAGAACTCAAAGAGTTCTCTTCTCCTGTGCCGTCTGCACACTTTCTCGACGCCCTTCTGGCGGAGTCTCTTGGCTACATAACGCTCAGTAGTTCTGTCTTCTTTATCTTGTGCCTCTATGCACCCGCTCGATGCCCTCCTGACAGAGCTTCTAAGAATCCTCAGTGATTCTGGTCTTCCTTCGAACTTCTCAACAGAGTTCCTTCTTCAACGAAACCCGTGCATATGCTCAATGCCCACTTGGCAGAGCTCTACAGAACTTACAGCAAAGTTCTGTCTGCAACTGTGCCTCAGCTACACAGCCTTGCCTCCAAGGTATTCAACAACCTTGAGGTCTTCCTCTTGAGTTGTTGACTTCAGCCCTGTGCCTCAGCACGTCTTTGTCTGACTCCTCAGAGTTCAGAAGTGCAACCTCTGTGCACGGCTCTCAGAACCTCAGCGTTCTATCACACCCTCCTGGTATGAATCCTCAAAGACCTTCAACCTGAAATCAAACACACTCCTGCAGAATGCATGATAACAATACACAATTGCAGCATATAATAAACATACACATACAGACATGCATATAATGACAGACTGGTGCAGAAAAAACTGCTCTGTATTAATAATGGCAAATGCCTGTATATTTTACAAGGTGTTCCCGATCTCTCCTCAGCTCTACATGCATTCTATCTACATGCATCTCCTCTCCTCAAAATGAGATATCTCTATCTCTTTTACCTTAGGTGCTCTTAGCGCTTCCCTCCAGGATTTACCTACTCTATTAATTACAATCAATGGCTGTCTAGTCCAGGATCTGGAACTAGATCTCAGCCGATCTATAATAAATGCCTATCTTATCTACAGCCTGCGCAAAGGCATGGCATTCATGGCTCACCAGCCTAAGACATTAATTTACATTGAATTCAAATTCAAAATGAGGTTGCGCCTCCCTTTCAGCTCGGAATGGGTGCGCGCTGACGTGTCTGGCTGGCTGCATGGAGAGATGCTCCTGCATCACTAACCAACCCACAACCAAGTCAAATGAAAAAGCACCCGGAGGAGTTGATAACAGTAAATATGGTACACTCGGATATGATGTGGACCTCTCTATAACTTAAACCACTACGCAATGACTCACTATGAGTCCACACAAAACACATCAATGTCATGAATTCCGATGTGACTTGCATTTCTCCAATGCTTTAAGACTTGTCCCAACCATCGACTCACTAGCGAAAGAAATCACTATTTCCTTGTCGATACACCCAACATTGGAGCCAACCACTTGATCTTCACCAATGCATATTCTTGTCTCCTTTGTTGATACATACCAAAGGAGTTCATTCTTTTCTTGTCGATACATTAGTTAATGATTTTCTCTCCGAAATAGGAGTTCATGTTTTTCTTGCCCAAATAGGGATAGGACCCTACTAAACTACCTTTTGCATTTTGGTAATAACTTTTGACTCGGATGCCCTTTTCGCATGTTCCTTGTACCATTGGAGAGATTTTTCTGAGATATACAACTTCATAGTTATATTTTGAGAAATTCCTAACCAATTGTTCACTTTTTTCAATATTAATATCCGACACATAGTCAACAGCCCCAGAGAACATAATATGTGGATCAAGAGTAAAGGAACTAGGAACCAAACTCAGGGTAGCATATACAAACTCTCGCTTAGTTAATTTTTCAGTTCTATGGTTTCAAATGCATGGTTTTATTATTTTATTTCGGGGTTACTCTGTGGTCACTCATTTATTGGATGTTTAATGGTTCCAGGTACCAATGCCAAAGGAAGGTCATACTCAACAATCTGAATATGCTAATGTGTAAGGGAAGCAGATCATGAAGGAACAACTAACACACACCAAGACGATCTACCAGTATGCAACAGTACCCTCACAAACATGATTTGTGACAAAATATGATGGAGAAACCACTAAAACAATAATCATCGCAACAACAAGAGTGCAATGACATGGAATCAAACTCAATTCGTCAAAGAAGAATTCAAAATCCCATGATGGTTGAATATCAAACCTGAAAGGAGAAGCGTGTTCCCATGTCCAAACCAGTCTTCATGTTAGGTGAGGTGCACTATGGCCAAATATATGATGGCCCACTAGCACTAAAATACAAATTCAAAATGTAGCTGCATATTACACATTAAGTCATAAACGTTTATGTTGTCCTTTTTCTATCATCATTATGAAGGGGATAAGAACAAAATTTTGTAAATGAAAGGTCATGCAGGGAAGGAAGAAGGCTAAGATCCATGTTAAACTTCAATAAATATGGATATTGTATCCAAGGAAAGGCGTTTTTTCTCCTAGATCTTTCATGTACTATTATAGAAACTATTAATGAGGAGAAACCAGTTTGGCCAAGCTATTTTATAGAGAACTTTGATTCTCATGTTGGACGTATTGTAGACTATTCCTTTGCACTTTTCTCTACACTAGGGTTGTGTAATAATTTACTTCATATTGTAGAATACTCTTATATATGATGGTTGCATTCTTATTTCTATTCTTCGAATAATATTTTTCTAAATTTGCGAGCATAGAATCGTAAATGATTGTTCAAATGCTAGAATATTATGTGTTTATAGTTGTTTACTCATATTTCCATCTTTGATCTGTGTGAACTATTTCTCGGGCCATTGACAAGAGCATGGTTGGTTCTATGTTCTCTTCTTGGTTACCTTAGTTTCATCAAGACACATGCACCTTAGATTAGTTCCATTTCATTCTTTATCTTAGAAACCTTCATTGGTGGATCAGGCTGCAACATGTAAACTCAAAACTAGAAATTGTTGTTAGGCCAGAATTTGAATGGGTCCCCTAGTTCAAATGGTGAGATGTTTAATTGGGAATTCTTATTAGGCATAACCCCTATTGTTTACAAAGTTCATTTTCTACATGTCAACAAGCCCTTACAAACTCCTTTAGGGAGAAATGCCTTAGGAAAACCAACAACCATATTCGGAGTTCTCAGTGTCTACAGACTTCGAAAATTCAAGTGTTCAAGTCATTCATGCCAAATTCGCCTTCACTCATAAGTGTGAGAAACAAGGGAAGTAGGTTCTATGTGAGGTCAAGTCGTGTCATGAAATTTGTACAAATTGTAAGTCAAATCAAAAATCCCACAGGCGATAATCGACTTTCCTTTTTTTAAATCATGAACATAGAATCGATCTAGTCAAAATTATACAATTTTACCTATCTGTGTCAACTAGGCGACAAACAATAGATTGGCACTGAGGTTTGGTACATGATATATGTCGACAATCTTCCCATGTTTACAGGAAACATCACCTTGACAAGAAACATCCAGAGTAAAATCATTAGCAACGTATATTTTTCTCTCCTTAGATTCATCCAACCACATGAACAAGGAAGTATCCTTAGCCATGTGATGGTTGCACCCAGATTCAACTACCCATCCGTTCTACGCAGATTGAGATAGAAAGGCCTAAGAATTTTTGACTTGGAAAGTGAAATTATCGGTGGGTCGATGAACATCAGACATATTTCCTTCAAGTTGTTTAACTTTCTCCTCTAGATCGTCCCTTTTCTTATAGAAAAAATTATCCACATGTCCAATATTTCCACAGTACTGACATGTTTTATTCTTTCACCTTCCACATGATGCATTTGTCCGTCCCTTTGGGTTCTGGTCACAGTATGCAGGTTTCTATGTAGAGGTAACAAACCATACTCTATTTTTATAATTCATCTTGCTCTTTCCCTTGAGCAAGTGGTCCTGGTGTTTACCACCAAGCTTGTCTTGTTCAAGTAGTCTGTATTGATCAGTAATCAAAATACCATAGAAAGATTCAAAGGTGTAATCCCTACCATATTCCTTGTGTGATTTCCAGTAGGTGCAGAAAGTCAACATGAACACGTTGAATGGTGTCCTCGGGTTCATTAAGACTATATCAATGAGTTTTCCATCCTTCTTCTGATGTTGTTTCCAGATTCTCCCAGTTTCAACTAGATTTATTTGACGCATTCCAAATAGTCCTCTATTCTTTCAAAAGAATGAGGATTGAGAGAGATCAACTCTTTCTCCCACTGCATGACATGGATTTAGTTGAGTCGTTTGAACAACATCTTTAGCTTCTTCTAGAATTTATGAGGGCAGTCAATTCCACTGAGATGAAAATGAATCTCTCGTGAGATATACGTTGTGATGACTCTTACATCCTCATCCTTCTTGCCATCAACCGTGAACTTCGCCTAGTCATTTGTTGGATATGGAATCACAATCTTTGTATACTTCCATAGTCCTTTTATCTGTAGTAGGGTTTCCATATATGGTTCCCACACTGCATAATTTGATCCATTTAGAACAACATGATCAATCTTCAAATCGATCGTTGATATCTAGACCGAGATTGTTCTGGTTTCAACAAGTTCCAATCAAAAAACCATCGGCCCAGAGTCAATCACACAAAAAATCTGACTCAGCAAGATTTGTAGATAATAGTTCCAGGTTTTAAACCATCGAATCTAATACCATGTTGGGGAATTGAGTGGAGCACAACATGAAACTAAAAACACAACACTGCAGTTATTTGAAGAGGAACAAAAAATTGAAGATAAAGGTGGTATCTATAAACACCGTTACAACACTTAAGCAAGGGGAACTATGATTAGAATGTCACCGTTCATATTGGATCATATTATCACCATGATGAAAATGATCCAAGGTGTCTGTTGGTGCGAAATTGAAGAACGGGGTTCTCGGAGGTTACCAACAAAGGTATTGTTGCAGTCTAGTAGTGCTGGAATATTCAACCTTCCGTAAGGGGAGAAGGTCTCACTCAAATCACTGCCAAGGTTTGCGTGTAATGAAGTGAATTAAGGAGGACACAACATCAGATATGGCGTATTACCAATCAGATTCATACTTAACTGTGAATGATCGTATCATTAGAAATCTAAACCAGGTTATATATGCATATGATAATCCATGTTGCACAGCATAAAGAGAAGATAATACATGGAAAAATCTTGTGAACCAGTATCACAAATGAAAATTAAACAAAACATAACAGATAGTGCAAAAGGAAGATCATGCATTCATCCACATCATAATATAATTTTGTATGCCCTAACAATCCATTTATATTATCATATCTCAGAGTGGTGTACGTAGAGTAGATCTTCCATATCACAGCTTATACAACAGAACCAGACTTAGTTCATTCACTTAGAAAAATAGACACCAAAAGAAGCGATCACATCTAGGAAAACATAATAGTGACGCATCAACTAAAAAGTAAAAGAAAAATTGTAACAAGTCCCAAGAAACCCTTTCCCGTTACATTTTCCCCAATTTATATCATTTTATTGGTTGTTTCTTAATTCGCTTATGTTTCTTTCTCGCTTTGTATTTTCTTGCGCTCTAAGCTTCTATACCTTTTTTATTCTTCCTCCAACTCGCATCTGATCTATATTTACTTCTGGCATGTTGGAAGTTATCTTTTTGTCACTTAGGTTTCTCGTTCTTGTGCTCTAATGTTCCAAAACAACATTATACTTCCACAAAACTTGACAATCCTCAAAAGGAAGGGCCCAACAGGCCTCGACCACAATCTTTGACTCGTCCCAAGTCAACCTTCTGTTGGTTTATTGTGGTCACCTTCAAATGAAGGGCCCAACTCTGGTACAATGGTAAGGGCTTGCTCACGGAAATTGTCATAGTGTGCTACCCTATCTTTCCATTTCCTCGAAAATATCAAGGCACCCGCAACAAATTCCTACATGACGTTGACATCAGATACCTCGGGCTTGGTAGCCAACAGAGCATTCCACTTTGTTCTAGGAAGAGAGTCCAACTGCTGAAGCGTAATATACTCAGATTGGACTGTAGGCCTGAACTACTGGAGTGTTGTTTTTGCAACCCTATTAACTTCATCCATGGCATCCATATTGTCATCCTCGACTTGTTTCTCAGAAAACTTAGTCGATTTATCAACAAATTCAACAATGTCCCAGGCTTTGGCATGTTGGACAACTG